>JAVIXY010000148.1:0-21942 GCA_033030565.1 Fusarium nematophilum
ATCTAAATTATTTAATCTAAAGAAATAATTTCTTTTTAAATAGTAGCTTTATATTAACTTAGTTAGATAATTAAATTAGCTTAATAAGTATTATAATAAAATTATAGCTTAAGATTAAAGTATTATACTTAGTGCTTTATAGCTTAATAATTAAATCTAGTAAGAAAGAGAATTCACAGTCAGAGGCTCTCTAGCTCCCGCCGTTACCGCCGCCGTCGCAGACAAAGGAATAGCGCACTTGGAAGAATATAGATACCATGATACAATAATGTACGGCCGAAAGAGACAGTCAAGATAGCCCGGGTGGTCAAGATCACGTAGAAATAACACCTTAAGATAGCCCAAGTTCACTGATGGTGCTGCACCAAGGGATGGTCATTTGATCGCTCAATTGGGGCCAAAACTGTGATTCCCGTTGCTTATTTAATGTATTCTGGTCTTGGCCTTTAGAACAATGACTCCAATTGAATCGACCTATTTTGAGCTTCATTCTCGCGTGTGACGAGGTTGTTGAAAACGAGGGATATGAACATTGGCTGTTTTTGGCTGATAACTAGCATTGTTCAGAAGGCAGTGTACCCTTAGTTTACGTTTGAACAACTAATGAAATGAGAAGTGGTTGGAGAGTGGCTGGGGTTAGAATATCGTTCTCTCAAATTTGTCACTTGATGAAACTATTTGCCAGCGTCGAAATGAGCAACACCGTTTGCCTTAACCACCCCATTCTCCCGCAGCCTCCATTGTGCCATGATGGATTTGGAAGCGCGGTAGTGTCTCTCCAGCCCTTTGCAGATTGCCCTAGCCACGGGCTCGACCTCATTGGAATCGATTCCGACCGAGATCCTCATGTACGGGTCCTCATTCCGGATGAAAGGGGTCGACGGCCAAATGCGAGTGACGGAGAAGCCCAGGCCACCGCCCTTTGTCATTGCAACGCCCTCTTCCTCTGCGGCCCTCAGGACCAGACTCGTAAAGATATCCAAGCTCGGCCGCTTATTCATCTGATCCCCAAAGAGCCGGATGGTGACGACGTTTCCGCCATGGCCCCAGCCCATCTTGCGCCAATGGATGGGGAAATTGAACTCGGCGATGGTGGAGCTCTTCTTGTCCAGGAGGTGATAGAGCTTCTCCGCGTTTGTGGTCAGCCAGTGCATCCGCGACTGATGGATATTGTAATCGATGGGCGGCAAGACGTTTGCCTGGCGTGAGTATAGCGTCGTCCCGGTGACCTGGCGGATGAGGCCGATGGTCTCATGGAAAATATCCGGGTAGACGACGAATCCACACATAACAATGTCCATGCCCATCTGGATGTACTTGTGGGCACTCTCGTAATAGAGGATTTTTGGGTGGCTGGGCGTATCAAACCAGTCGTACAACGGCATTCCGCCCGAGATCAGCGTCCCGTCGATGATTAGAAACCGATCCGCCCAGCCTTCTCTGCCTGACAAGAGCTGCGCAAACCGCCGTATGTCCGTGGTCTCCAAGCCAATTGTGTTGGCCATGGGGTCGAGGTATACTGCCTTGGCGTTGTGCTTCTCCGCCGTCGCGATGATGTCCTCGGCGTCAAACGTGTCTGAGTTGACGACCCGTACATGCGAGACCAGCCGCAGGTGCTCGAAACACTCGAAATACAGGTACGGAGAGATGACAATCGTGTCGCCCGCGGTGAGGACCTTGCTCATCAAGAACTGATGCAGCACTGTGAAGGCCGCAACACCGCTGGAGGTCAATAACAGCTTGAGCGGCAGCTTTTCGTTGCCCAGCCCTAGAGCCCGGAGGAGTCGTGCCTCAGAATCTCGGACATCGGGCGCCCCATACCGGTCATAGTTGAGGCCGTCCGACTGGTGGTAAGAAGGGTCAAACCACCACACAGTCTGAGACTGGTCGTACGCGGGACTGGCGCGCTCGAAGAACGACCCTAGACAGGACTGCAGCTGGATCAGAGCGCGGTAGCGCTCCTCCATCTGCCAGGGGGCAAGAGCGAATGTCGACAACGCCGACGGCGCTTGGCTCCGGCCCTGGCTCAGGTTCTGGGTAATGGCCAGCTGCATCTCCAGCTCTGAAGTAAGATGTTCTAGGCGCGTACACGTATGCAGAAAGATGCTGATGCACCAGTCATCGGTTCGGGCGGATATCTCCTTTTCGATACGGGCGCGTTCATCAAATCGCTGTTTGATAGTGGCTGTTGCCGCCTTGAGGCGGGACAGCAGAAGGGACCATGTGTCGACGATGGACAACCTGGGCGTCTCATATGACTTCAGATCTGTGCGTCTTGACAACTGCCCATTAGGGTTGGCGACTGCGATGGGATAGGGAGGAGCCATTGAGACGACCGGTGAGGCGGGAGAGACGGCAGAAAAACGAAATAACACCAACCCTGGATGGTCCTTTTGTCACCCAAGTGTCCTAGTATATAGTGAGAAAGGGACCTGTGCAAACTATCATAACATGGTAAAGTACCTTCAGGACGAGAACTGCTTGCAATTCTTATATACGGGGGTTTCTTGCACACCAGCAGTGAGTTGTTGGTAGTGCAGGGATGGGTCGCACATTAGGCCGGCCCGGTGAACTCGCAGATTCTCGATTGATTACTGTGATGGGGTATTTAGTTATCTCTTTTCTCCTCTCCTTTCTAGCGGTGTACGAGAGTAGTATTGTATATAGAAACGTGGGGTAAATAAGGAAGCGAGTGGCTTGGCCTGCAGTACCCGGGGCCCCGAAACCGACCTTCCATAATAAGTAAGCAAAGGTGCTCGACGCTTACACGTCCACAGTGTTTGAGGACTTACAACACGGGATACAGTCTTTACGACTAAGTTGGCGCGTGTTGATAGGAGGCTTGCGGCACGGGATTCTTCGACGCCAACATGCAGCGAGTCAACCAGCCTAGTATAAATAAGACTAGGATAACGTTCTGTTCAGGGCTATCAGCCCTTCGTCGTATAAGTGGACTAACACTTGACCTTATCCTCGGACACCTCGATGACCAAAGTTTGAACTTTGATTCATTTATCAAAACACCATGCCTTTCATTAACGGGCACAAGGGCCCTCGTCGAGGGCCTCACATTTTAAATGTCCTCGAGCGACGCTATCATGCTCGATTCTACGAGTCGATTGCCGCCATCATGGCTCTGCGCAACACATACCTGCAGAATAGATACATCTTCGTCCGAGGAGAGGACATGATCCCCATCCTGGAGGGTCTCGGCGCCAGAGAAGACGACTTTGGGTCCGTCAAGCAGATCAGCGACCTCACGGGACCCGACCCAACCCTCGACTACCGCTCGGTGACTTACGGGCGGTACTGCATCGACCCCGAGACGCGCAGCATACGGCGGCTCGAGGCACAGCCGTACACATTAACGGTGCAAGAGGACTACAAGCGCCACGACTCTGGCATCCCGAGGATGTTCGACGAGACTCCGACGGACATGCAAGGGAACACAGTCGTGCAGGCCCTGATGCTCTTCAAGGCGCTTGTCTTCCAGGGCGTCCCTGTCACGCCCCGCGACAGCCTGGACTATTCCTCTCCCGCTTGGATCTGCACCGTGTTCAACGCTCGCACGCACACTTGCAAGAACAATGGCATTTTCGGCGAACCAGCACTTGAAGGTGTCCACTCGGACGGATCCGACCATACCATGACGGTCTTCCTGGGCAGCAAGAACATGCGTGCCGATAGCGCTGTTACATTCATCCACGACAACGAGGAGACGACTGGGGTACAGGTATGGGAGACCAACCCCGCCCTCATCCGGGGGCGCGTGCACCACCAGCACTTCTTGGACACTCTGATCTTTGTGGATCACGACTTCAAGCACAGCGTTACCTCAGTGCACCAGTTGGATGCGGCGCAGCCCGCAAGTAGGGATATGCTAGTTGTATTTACCCGGCGACCTAAGCTAGAGGGGCATGTGTCTGGTTACGCGGATACTATGGAGCTCCACAGTACAGCACCGTTGCATATGCCTATGTGGCTACCTTGATGGCGTGACTTGGAACAGAAGGACCAATTGCCTGTCGTTGATGTAGTCTAGGATAAGCAATGAAACATAAAGCCGTGTGTTATGATCCACAGACGCAGAGAAAATAGCATCGATGTAGCCTGTCTTGGAAGGTGGATATTTGTGCAGAATCCACGCATCCAGTCACAATCATGATGATATTTGGCTCCAAACTGATGCAAGGAACCGTCCTTCAGTCAACCGAATCACGGTGAAAGTTCAGCGTTCAGGTTTCTCGGAGAATGGAAAAAACTACCTTGAAGCAAGAAAGTAAAGCAGAATAAGTTATCGCTGGCCTGGCCAGTTGCAGCCTCCAGTATAGGTATTGAACTGGAGCTACAACTGCCCAATTGCAACGCTTGTTTGTTGCATTTGTGTCGGCTGAGTCGGCACCAAGTCGGCTATGGGAAAAATCAGCAAGCAGCTTAATGCAGTTGATATGCAGTGAGTATGAGCGGATACTCGCTCCAAGTAGCAATAGTAGTTACCTTCCGTATCAGGTAGTTCTAAATATAATAATCAATACGAGGAAGAGAACCCAGGGGGGGCTACACCAAGATAGCGGAAGCGTCCTGTTCAACCTCCATTGACAAAGTGCAAGTAGACAAAGCGTCAGTAATGCTGGTTTCCATCTCGACGCCGAGGTAGGTAAACCCCGTAAGTTAATGCCTAGAATAAATGTCGGTTTGAAAGCCGCCCCTATGATAGACCTACGCGTGTCAATTTTACGAGCTGGGTGCGTCAGTATGGGAAAGATCAGCAAAGGCGATGATACCTCTGGAGTAACCTCGCCGTTCTGTTAGCCACGTTATTTCTCCGAGAATACTTCCTTGTAGGAGTTTTCCTGCGCGCTGCGCTGCCCTGGTTCAGCAATCAGTGCTGGTGGGGGAAGGGGGTGATAATGAATCCTACAGGATCAACTCGCATGGGGCTAATGTGGTGGATCCAGGAGAATGTGGCAGGAGATGATATGAGAAAGATGTGACCTCAAGTCTACGTTGCTTGGCGCTGGTTCTAGAGCATAAAGCCTCTGCCGTCTTGTGGAATCGGCTTGACATTTAAAATTACAAGTAAAAGAAAAATGTAACAATCAATCGAGGCTTTTAGAGCTTGACGATAATCGGGGGGAATATTGTCTTGTTCTGCTTCCAGATATCTACGTTGAGAAATACTTTATCCGTGGGCTTGAACCCAACGTGGGGAGCCAAGACAGAGTTTTATGCTTCTATACAAAACGATTGAAGGATATTGTGTCGCGCGATCTTACATTAGGAATTTCCTTTACAAGATATCTCTATATAGAGGGACTGACACATATAAACATGGACACTTCGCTTCCAGAGACTTCTTTTTCTGTCGACTTTTGAGAGACGCAGCATATTACCCGTTTGCAATGTCTGACTGGGCAGATTTCAGCCAGGTTGGCTTTACTTGGGCTCTGCTAAATATTCCGAGTATAGTCATTAGCACCGTTACACTTGTGAGTAACCACGGCTAATACTTGGAGACGCCGTACTAATGAAAGAGAGAGGCTGCTCTCTACTTGGTGGGATACTCTATCTACAATGTCCTGTTGCATCCTTTGGCAAGATTCCCCGGCCCTCGACTCCGAGCGGCGAGCAAGGTCCCATATCTAGCGGCAATGTGGACCGGGTACCACCACCGTGCGGTCCAGGAACTGCATGCAAGATACGGGCCCGTTGTGCGCATTGCTCCGAACAATCTCTCATTCATCAACCCCCAAGCTTGGAAAGACATCTACGCCCACAAGAAGACACGCGAGCTGGAAATGATCAAGGACCCCGAGTTCTACGTGAGAAACCCCGACGCACCCACCATCGTCAACGGAAACCGTGAGGAACACGCGCGTTACCGACGCCTATACTCTCCCGGGTTCTCGTTACGCTCCCTGCGCGAGCAGGAGCCGCTGATCCAGGGCTACGTGGACATGTTCATCAACGGCCTTGGTCGGGCTTGCGAGCACGGCGAGACGCCTGTAGACATGGTACAGTGGTTCAACTGGGTCACATTTGACATCATCGGGGATCTCGCATTTGGAGAGCCGTTTGGATGTCTCGAGAATGGCGCGACGGATTGGCTTCTCAAGCTGAATCAGATTGAGGAGGCCCAGATGCACTTCCGCATCATACAGCATATCCCTTTACTGGGCCGGTATGCCCGACAGATCGTGAATACAATGCTCCCCTCCGATGCCGTCAAGGGGGCAGAGGGGCATCGGAAACTCACCCGGGAAAAGGTAACACGTCGAGTGAACAACAACGCCTCCCGCCCAGACTTTATGGAGCACATCCTGCGCCAACCCCCCGGAAAAGGTTTCACCTTTGGCGAGATGCTGAGCAACTCAGCCACGCTAATCCAGGCGGGGAGCGAAACCACGGCTACGCTGCTGTCTGGGGCGCTGTATCTCCTCCTTCAACACCCAGAAAAGATGCAGAAGCTGGTGGACGAGTTGACGACTTCGTTTGCGAGCGACGAAATGATGACTATAGAGAATACTGACCGTCTCACGTATCTGGCTGCCGTCCTCGAGGAGGCCTTGCGCTTATACTCACCGGCTGTACCAGGATTTCCACGGCAGGTCCCCAGGGGCGGAGCCACCATCGATGGCGAGTATGTTCCAGGTGGGGTACGTGTCCTTGAACCCTGCGGAAAGCAGTAGTACTAACCAGGACTGAACTACAATAATCCGGAACTGCTGAACCTTTGTTACTAACAATGATGACTCGAGTTGAGTAGACGTCAGTGGCCGTCAACCATTATGCCGCCTACCATTCACCTCTCAACTTCAGTCGTCCGGAGGAGTTCATCCCAGAACGATTCGTCGACGTCGCAGCATTCCCGGATGACCGGCGAGATGTTCTACAGCCTTTCAGTGTGGGCCCACGCAACTGTATAGGGAAGAGGTACGTAACGCCATCATTATGACGTGCTCCGGCGGAGCTGAAAGGGGGGCCGGGGGGCAACGGATGTGCAGCATTTGGGCTGGCTAACTCGAAGTCAAGCCTGGCCTATGCGGAGGGGAGACTGATTCTAGGCCGGGCCGTGTGGAAATTCGATATGCGGTTAAGCGAAAAATCGCAGAACTGGATGAGAGACCAGAAGGGATATGTGACATGGATGAGGCCGGAGATGGAGGTTTACGTGAAGTTGCGCCATGGATGACTTCTCCGGGGGGGCAACTGGGCAGGGGTTAGCCCGTCCTGGGTACTTATGTAGTTGATGTTGACGGGAGACGCGAGTGCACTGTAAGCACCATGCATCGTCCCCATGCAGTGATACGGCGGTTTCCATCCTTGCGTTGACGCCTTTGGAAGGTCGCGATGCGCGAATCCAATACATAAAAATACCTCACGTCGTGACGACTGTACGAGGTGCCAGTGATCCCAGCCAAGGATTAGTAGGATAACGGCAACCTGGGAGTTCAAGCGGCAGGGCTTTACTATCATATCCGTATAGATAAACCGCCTAGCTCCGCCTACGGCGCCGCTCATCTCTCGTTTATACCTGGGCTCTTTTATTCCCATCCTCTCTGGATGTACAGTAGGTGGGTGTGTTCTTAGGCGGCCCGGACCGCTAACTAGCTCCGACACCTTGCTGTGGCTTTAGCACACCCCACTCACTCAGTGGGGCCCGGGTTAGGATAAAGCTTCCCCGCTATTGGTCAAGTCAGGCTGTCTTATCTCCATCCTCAACGCGCCAAGGCAGCACTGAGGGAACCCCGCCTCCGACCCCAGACTGTCGTCGAGCCTGTCCCCAACCGCGACTCTGAGGAGAGCCATAGCCCAGTGCTGGCCCACGACGAAAGTGGCAGCGCCAGACGACGACGGCAGGTCGCCTGAACAAGAGACAGCCCGACGACTAAGGCCACCGCGGCAGAGGCCGCTTGCGTAGACAGGGCTGGCTCCGGAGGCTCAGCACACGGCGGCCGAGACTGGGTGTTTCTGTCGGCCCCGACCGGAAGCTTGTTCCTCACCGCCGCGCTCGACACACGATCATCAGCGGAAGTGAACAGTTACCCTGAGTAGAAACAACTTGCTCTCGACTCTTTTTGAATGTTTGCGCCGTGTAGTCTTCGAGCTGATATCATGTACCACCCGCACCCTGCCGCCCTCTACATCTCCTTATTGCCACCTTCGGGAAGCTTGGCTACATCGGATTAGAGTTGGCATTACTTAAGAAAGCGAATAAAGGGAATGGTGGGGTTTGGAGCAAAGAGTTTATCGAAATCAAATATAAGTGTGGCTCTAAGCGGCTCTCTTAAGGTCGGGTTTTATCCAAGAGGGAATCCATAGGAATCGGCCCCCGTGATCATAGCTTGGATCTATGATTACCCAAGCTTCCTTCCTCCCACGCATCAACACCCCTGAATTCGAAATACTTGTTCCATTCCGGATCGTTTAGTAGCTGCTGCTCGAGCTCCGTCTCAACCGTAACCTGCACTTCTATGCCCTCGTCATCCCCAACTGATCCCTTGCGTGGCGGGTAGACAACAGCTTGGCACAGGGGCACCCCGCCGAACAAGTGCCGGTAGGCAGTTGGCTGAGCGAAGCCAAAATCGAACGTGCAAAGATTAGCATGCCGCCAGTCGCTGACTAGTATGGCCATAGGCGGGAATGAATCAAGGTGGATTGATAGGTCCTGCTTGTTACGCACATGCGCAAATTTCCGCAGCGTGCCAGCCAGCATATCGACAGTAACACTATCAGTCATTTGACGTGTATAGCTTGCTAGCCTGGATAAGGGCTCCTCGGAGATGATCTCGGCTAGAGTTAGCTGCGGTACAGTGGACGTAGTGGATGTAATATCGAGTTGTAGGTTGCCCTGCATGCGGGCAGGCATTGGGGGATTGGTAAACAGCTTGGATATGCTGACGCCTTCTGCCCAGATCGGCTTATAAGCTAAGCCAGGCTTATAGAGAGGCTCGCGGATCTTGGAGAGGACACGCCACATAAGGGCGCAGATGGCATTGTATGTAGAGATCCAGGAGCCATCGTCAGGGGAGGCAGCCCTTTTCAGCTCCACAGCCCTGCTCTTGGGCAGGTGGAACATCAGTGACTGCGACTGCCGGTGCTGAGTGTTGCGGTCGGGCCGAGGAGGCGCGTCAACCTGTGGCTCCTTGGAGGTCGACGGTCTGTCGAACCCCAAGGAGCCAAAGAAGCTGCGATCAAGGCACTTGGGGTCGAAGGAGGGGAACGCGGTCTTATTTGCAATAGCATAACAGTTCTCTGCCAGCTGTTGGACAAAGGAGGTGAAGCCTGTAATGCCATTGCTGTAATGGTGGAGGTGCAGATTAAGGATAAGACCGCCGGCGACGAAGTTGGCTTTGAATGATGAGATAGCAGGGCTGTTATCAGGATGGGCTTCTGGCTTGTTGCCGCAAGTCATGGGAGCATTACTCAAGACATCAATATCGCCAAGGATAGGCGAGAGGAAGTGAGCTTCTGCGATCTCGTCGAAAGATGGGAATTTATCCTCTGGGGAGTCAAGATACTGAATGACAAACTTGACAGTACTGTTGTTCCTCCTGATTATAGAGTGGTGGCCATCTTTGTCCCTCTCAATAGTGCCAACAAGGTGTCTAACCTGGCTGAGAGTCCGCTCTAGACCTTCCTTGAGTATTGCCGCAGCTTTCCTGTCAGAGCGGGTTAGCAAACCTGCTTTCTAGAAAAAAGGGGACAATCTAGCACCAACGTCTTCTCTGCGTCTTCTAGCTTGAAAAAGATAGCCGTGTTGGTATAGGTCGTTGTCGATAAGTAGTCGAGGGTAGAGAGCTTAAATTGCTCCTCGTCTGGGTCATTCTCCCAACCCAAGGGGTGAAGATGGAATTCCTTGACAATCCTAGGCATAACGACGTTTTGAGGCAGAGAGTATGTGATTGACTTGGTGCGACAGCAGGACGACACGAACAGAACTGACTGCAGCAGCACAGGCAATGTTCTAGAGCTGTAGGGGATATGGAGAAACGTATGGCATTAATGGGGAATAGCCTGTTTTTAAGGAGCAATGACGGTCTTTGGAGTGTGGTGGGAAGGTTTAGGAGGGGTGGAAGTATCTAAGCCGTTGTGGTGCATTTTGATGTTGCCTCATTGCTCCGTATGTAGTGCAACAACTCGTAAAACAACCCCTGCTTATACAGCATGTATTTATGCTCCTAACTGACCACGTACATCCTTCCATGTTGTTCTTAAAGATAAGGCTGCCGCGAACTGTTTTGCAGGTATCGCTCCGGCGTCTAAAGAAAGAGGGAGGGGGGAGGGGGATGGAGGCGGTGTGGATGAACCCTGTTACTGTTGTGTACTACGTAGTTAGTAATGCGAAGGATCATTGAGTGACCAAGGTGCCGTTCGCATTTAAACAGACCCTGTAAAGCCCACAGCTAAAATTGGTCACGTACATGCCGTATATAGTTAGGCGAGGGAAGACCCAACGCGCGCCGCCCCCTCCCCCCCCCGGTAGGAGAGAGCCGAATCTGACACACTCTTTGAACTCCATCTCTCCACTCCTTAACCTTGTTTAGGAAGCGTAGAGGCCGGGCGTTGCCGTGAGAGTTATGTCGCGAAATAGAGACGACTGTCGAGGCGAGCCTGGCTGGGGGTTGCCCCCGGGGGGGTGTCGATAATGGGCGCGACCCGTTCGGTCCTCGACCCGCAGCCGCAAAACCCCAGGAAAACCACCAAGCGACTACAAGGAATCCCGGAACATTGAAATGCTGGGGGATATCAAGCGACAGCAGTAAATAACGACATGGCAGCCGAGGGACCGCAGGCCGCGGATAACGCTGTGGAGCAGCAATAAGCCATTTATTTTCCAACCTTCATACCGTCTTTAGACTATATGAAATGCTCGAGTCCGCAACTTTATCTGGGTTAAACATGACCTTGTGCTCAATTCACCGACCCGGTGTCTGACCGCAGTTCGTCGCCGAGCTTTTCCTCGTTGCCTTTGAGTGGTCGACCTTCTCTCAGGATGCAGATAGCCTCAACATATTCAGAATGATGTCCTACATCTTGTAGTAGAACGTCGGCTATGTAGTGTACGATATGCGCTGTGAAAGGGTCGTAGTCTGGATCGTCTGCGTCCGTGAACCTGTTAAGGAGGGCTGTACTTGGAGAGACTGGTATGCATCGAAGTCTTCGCCGGTCACGGAGTTCAGTGATGGTGTGAATTTGAGAAGCAGCTTTGTGGGCCTCGCTGTAGGCGTTAAGTAGGGGGTGGGTAAGATATTGATGAACTTGCACACGTTGATATTTCCAGCTACAAGAGATCTCGCGTGTTCCAGGGCCCGTCTCGAATGTGCCTTAAGGATAGCTCCTTTCGTGACGTATGTGGATGACTCGCGGTCGGTCGTCTTGGGTCATACCAACTATCGACGAGGGACTTACAGGTCTTATCCGGGATGTGAGATGAAGAAGCTTTTACATTGGAGGCTTACCCAAGATTCTTCAATCAATCAGGATGACGCCTATCTCCTCTTTTCAATAGAGCTGCGAAAGAGGTAGTGTGGACAGGCCGGCCGGCGAGGCTACCCTGCGATACGTTAGGCCGTGTGGAAGTTATTCTTTCGTGTGGCCTTGCGGCGTCGCCTAGTTTCTGTCCGAGGGGTTGGTCATCCTCTAGGTATTGGGGCTTGCTGTAGTAGCTGCAGTTTGTCCTTCGTGGCGCTCCTGTATTGGCGTTGATTGATTCTGAGTTGCGGGCTCAGTGGGTCGAAGAGGGTGAGGAGGTTCAGCTCCTACCCGTGGCATAGTCAATATCACGGCCGTGTTGTGTCTTCCGCCTCCTGCTGTCCGAGCTCGTATGGATTTGTGCTCTCTACTTCGTTTCTAGTTAATCGAGGGAGGCTGTTAAGGCTCTAGGAGTCCGCTCCTCTGTTCTCTGGGTGCTTCATCATCGTCGCGCTCGTTGTCTAAGATAATTAGTGTTCCTGAATCTTCTATTCCGGTCTTCGATGGTCGGTGATTGGTGAGAACTACCGAGTCGCCCTTGAAATATTGGGCATAATCCGACTATCAGGCCGAAACGTGAATCAGAGGCCTACTTTTTACATCTGCTCAGACGGGGAGCGGGGGGTTCAGGACTGACTCAGGGCTGGATCAGGTTAAAAGCAGCGACTACTCAGCATGGTAGGCAAAAAAGGAAGTAGTGCAAGTCGATATTCGAATTATCTATTAGGGTGATTTCTGATCTATTTCCCGACGAAACGCGGTATCGCGTAAGTATGCACGTCTCATTTCACACTTTGCTATGGACGTGGCATTGTTACCTGGCCTCGACCGTGTTCTTTGTTATTGCAGGAGCAGAAGCAATTTGAAGAGCAGAAGCAACTGGGCCTGTTTCTACGAGGGCTTCATGATCATTTCGTGCTGTGCCAACTTAGCTAAGGTGACACCATTTGTCAAATTGGGATGTTCGGTGATAGATCACTTCCCTCAGTACAATTTCAAATCCCAGAAACATGCCGATATCCGAGTTCAGCCTGAGGCGTCTGGAACTGAGGCTGTAGAACGACAAGGTCCCTGCTATGAACAAATTGCCGAATCCAGGTCGGCAACTCCAAGACCCGACGATAACGTTATAGCCTTGATTCCGAATATGATTGACAAGAAAGCTTATCCGAGTCCCCTTGGCGATCGCATTTTAGATACTGGCAATCGGTTCCGAATATGGTCACGTTTTGATTCTGAGCTTGGAGCTAGCAGCGTGAGCAAGTTGATGCCCCAAATGCGCCATTGACCAACTCGGAGATCTAACCCCATCTGTGACCCTCTCCGTGCTCTCTCGAAACATCGCCAATGCCGTTCTAGAGTGTCGACTTATAGCGTGATCTTGCCCTTGAAGATCTTCTTCTTTTTCTCTCTACACCATGAGCATATCGAGTTACCAGATCACGTCGACAGTAGTGATGCGCAACAATGCATCTTCGCGAGACATGTTTGTCAGATTACAGATGCCGATCCATCTCAAAAGGAGTTTGGAGGCAAGCAATAGAGAGCCATTGTCCAAGATGGACTAGGAATAAGGGGAATCCTATGGAAACATAACAGGGACAGTTCGTCCATCAAATGTGTTCCAATCTACCTCTACAGCACCAAACATCACCATCTGGAATATCTCCCAATAAAGTCCCTCCTTCATCACAATGCGTTTCAACCCTGCCACCATTCTTTTGGCCGCTATGGTCGGCACGGCCTTTGCAGGCCAGTCTCGTATGTCAAGTCCTCTCGGCTCCCGCCTTCTCCGTCTGGCACACGCCCGCTAAGAAATCTCTTAAACAGACATCGAGGCTCGCGTCCCCCAAACTAACGACCCTCTTTCTTTCCTGTCTGGATTGAGCCACGCCCCAATCACAGACCTGTTGAATCAGGCTTTGGGTCCTTCGCTTAGAAAGGTACACTAATATTTATCTCACACGGCTGCTGCCCCAAAGCTATCTTCTCGTGTCCTTTGCTAACATTTACCTACAGATTGAGGATGCCCTCAGCTTCACCCCGACCCAGAAGCTTACTGAGAGCATCCAGTGGGGTGCTCCACTCAGCGTCGTGGTCGCAATCGTTGAAGCGGTTGGAGAGCTCCTGGGCGGTGCTGATATTGGTGTCGTGGATCAGAACCTGTTCACGAACAGCAACGGCTACTTTGACTCTTTGGACAGTGCTCTGGGAGTAACCAAGATTGGCGAGGCGGCCAAGGATATCTAGGGCCCCCGTGTACTTGAGATCGTTATCAACAGAGCAGCCTAGTGGACTAGGGGAGTCTCGGGATCAGGATGTAGATGACTGCAAATGTTTGGCCATTCCCAGTGTCTATAATTTAATATAAATCACCAGTTTTAGTGCATTCCCGCCTCCCCCTTCCTTCGAACCAAGGGACTAAAACGGTGGCTCATGAACCTCAAATGTAACCAGATTCTAGAGTCCCCAAGGAGCAAAGGTGCCACCATCTGAAGTTGACATCTTCATCCCCCGACATGCCAAAGCTACGGCCAGGAGAAAGCTGGCCACTGCTTTGAATGACAGAGCGTATGGTGGGTGATCTGTTACTTGACTAGCGGCAACCACTGTCAGCTTGTCGCCTAGTTAGCCTCCCTGCGCCAGACTTGCTAACTGCAAAACACAACAATGCACAACTTCAGCCGACGGTGATAGCGCTCAGCCACGATCAAGATGGCCCGTACTGAAACCAATTAGGACGGGCCCGTATTGATCGCCATTCATTTATCAGTCCGAAAGGACCGTGCCTGAAGCAATGAACAGCAGCCCGAAGCCCGTCTTGACTGGCCACGGACTCTGGCAGCAACCCGGTAGCCCGGTTGTGTGGATATCGTGCCATGGGCAGTCGTTAGTGAGATGACTCATATGCTGCTTGACTCATATTTTGAGTTCGCCCTTGGATCTCACAAGTGGGCCTTCCACCGTTTATTTCCATAGGCCGAGTCCAAGTGACGAGGGCGACGGCCGGACTCATGCCCCCAACTACCGATATATGTAAGGCTACCTGTGAATACACCAGCTCGATAGGTAGCCACTGCCAATCGTCAATCTCAATCTGCTCTGTCTGCTTCCGTTGTTCACGACCGTCTTCCAATTCCGACCTTGCAGCCTCCCAGTCTTGTCACCTTGTTCGTTGTCTTGTCATCCCGCAAAAATGCCGTATACAGTTCCCGAAGCCGCCAGGCCTTTCACTCTCCACATCCCCGACGAGGACTGCTCCCGGCTCCATAAGCTTCTCAAACTCTCCCACGCGGGGCCCTCAACCTGGGAGAATCAGCACCAAGATGGTCGCTTCGGCATCCCTCGCCAGCGGCTCGTCTCAGCCAGGGACTATTGGCTTAATCAGTTTGATTGGCGCGGTCAAGAAAACCGCATCAACTCGCTCCCCAATTACAAGATAAACGTCGAGGATCCCAAGGGAGATATCGATCTTCATTTCCTCGGGCTGTTCTCGCAGAAGGAGGATGCCATCCCCATTGTCTTGCTTCACGGTTGGCCGGGCAGCTTCCTCGAGTTCATACCCATGCTGGAACTTCTTCAGAACAAGTATAACCCCAGCTCGTTGCCTTACCACGTCATCGTCCCTCCTTGCCGGGGTACACGCTTAGCTCGGGCCCAAGCCAGACCGAAGCCTGGAATAGCGATGATGCGGCACGCGTGATCAACAGAGCGGTCAACGCCCTCGGCTTCAGCCAGTATGCCGTGCAGGGAGGAGACGTCGGGTGTTTGATTGCCTCGATCCTGGCCACGACGTATGACTCGGTCGCAGCAGTCCATCGTAAGAACAGCCATTGATCGCATCCAGCTTTATTGATTCCAACAACTCATAGTCAACCTGCTGCCGAGTTTAGACCCAGGTCAGCGCCGATGACCCGTCTCTCACTGCCGTAGAAAAAGCGGCCATTGAGCGTGCGGAACAGCGGTTCCTGACCCCAACAATGGCGGCCGCTATGCTGCAAAGCACAAGGCCCGCTACGCTTGGGGCATTGGTTTCGTCCAGTCCCCTGGCACTCCTGGCGTGGTGAGTTTCGAGGTTTGCAGCTCTCACAAGCAGTCTCATTAACATATTGTGCAGGATTGGCGAGAAAATGCTGGAATGGCCTGACGACGCAATCAGTATCGACGACATCTTAACCAGCGTTTCGCTCTACTGGTTCACCGAGACGATGCCAAGATGCATCTATACATATCGCGGGACCTTTATCAACGGCCATCAGTACAAGTTTCCGCCCTTTCAAAAGCCGTTTGGCTACTCTTGGTTTATGAGGGAGCTTGTCCCTGCTCCGAGAAAGGTCGTCGAGGAAAAGGGTGATCTAGTCTTCTATCGACAGCATGAGAGGGTAAGAGCACACATGGATCCCTCACCGATACGGACTGAACTGACCTTTGTCGCAGGGAGGGCATTTTGCGGCTCTGGAAAGACCTGTGGAGTTTCTTCAGGATATTGAAGATTTTATCAATGTCGCTTGGCGTCGCGATGTTGAGACTTTCATGCCGTGAAGGAGTATTAACTAGCCAGGTTCTGGGTTATATACGGCATTGGGTCGTAGGACAAGTTGTAGCAGCATCACTGTGACTTGATAAGAGTTTCTACAACAATGTGACAACATTTATTAAAGGCTCCAAAGCGCCTCGATCAGTGACGGCACATCTTTCTCAAGCAGCTTCAACCGGCTGATTCTCTCCGTCCTCTTTGGAGCTTCCACCGGGTTTTCAACCCTCACAGATCCGTCTTTGCCCCATACAAGCATCTCATCCTCCGCAGCCTTTTGAATAGGGCCTCCCACAATGAAGCCAATCAGATAGTCCTGGAAATCGTTCACCAGCTTGAGGTGACTGACGATGCAAGTTTCCGAACTAGCGGTTGTATCCTGCTCTGAAGATTGTGTCTCGGATCCAGCGCAGGATCCAGGAGACGACTCCGGATACGGCTCGAAGATGCCATTGTCCTCATCGGCAAGGGCGTCATGGAATGCATCAAACCCGTAAGTCATTTTGATCCCGTGATGGGCACATCCTCTTTTCCTTCCTGGGAACGGATTCCCAAACTCGATGTGATAGGACTGAATGCTGGTAGCGGAACCGTGCCTGGCGCGACGCTGTGCTGGTAGCAAGGCTCGCGCCCGGTAAATGCCCAGTGAGCATACGCACAACTGCCTCCTGACGAGCTGCCGTACAAGGTGATTTGCTCCGGGTTGCCGCCGAATTGCACAATATTGCGCGCCACCCACGTCAAGCCAACTTTCTGATCATACAAACCGAAATTGAGACCCCTGACCTCGGCTCGATCCTGAGTGTTTAGGATGTCAGTCG
This sequence comes from Fusarium nematophilum, assembly GCA_033030565.1. NCBI lineage: Eukaryota > Fungi > Ascomycota > Sordariomycetes > Hypocreales > Nectriaceae > Fusarium > Fusarium nematophilum. Next base: position 16,831 of record JAVIXY010000148.1, read on the forward strand.
AGCCGGCAAGCCCAAACACACTGGACCTGTAGTTTAGATTCACCGCAATAAAGGGAGAGCCGACTTCTAGAGACCGGAGCACGAGACGGGAAGGGTCTGGCAGTAAGCCATTAGCAATTAACATTGGTGTTCCAGAGCACCTATAAAATATGGGCCGGGAAGAGAAGATCATTTTCCACGCACCATAGAGAGGATCGCTGCCGGCCCCAGTTCCAGAGCCGCCATGTATGTAAACCATAACAGGCAGCCTGGATGGTTCTCCAACCCTCGCGCGGGATAATGCAGCCGCACTCGGGCGGACGATAAGGAGGTTGAGGCAGTCGAATTCAGATTCGTCAAGGTCGGGAAAAGCCACGTGCGCTTGGAAGTAATTGCTGTTTTTTGCCACGCTCGGCTGGGGACATTGGGGTGGACGCCGCACTTAGTATTGATGATAATCCAGAAAACACGTTGTCGCTGTGATCCAAATAGAACTTACCCGTCCCTAGTCGCATCAAAAACATCATGAGGAAGACGAGTGCGGAGCCTTGAATGCTTCCATCTCTTGGTAACTTCTCCAAAAGGGATGCCCCGAAACCATCCAGATCGTCAGACAGGGTTGACTTTTTGCCAACTAGTGTCTGGATGTAACCAGGCTTGGTCCATGTCGGCAATTCCACGACAACCTCTTCTTTAGAATGCCGCGTCTTGGGCGGTTTGCTCATGTCGCCAATTCGGAATGTCGTTGAAAGAAGATGCACGCGACGCTTTTTGCGCACGATGGATATACGTGATGGAAATCCTCGAAGCGTAGGTATAGAATCTCTATCTTTCTTGTCGCTCGCTGAGCTTTACCTCATGATACAGACTGACTGTCGGATAAATTCGTTAGCCCTTGAATATGAGTCACACGGTGTGACTCTGGATCGACAAGGACTGCTGAAGACAGTGGGGTTTTAACTGGGGAGTGACAACATCCCGAGCCCGTTGCAATCCCTGAGGCTAGGTACGTGCCAGACACGCAGCCGATCGGCTGTTCTTGGGGACTTCAGGAGTGCAGTGGGAACCAGTCAAAAGATGGGAGCAAGAGGTCGAGAAGGCTGGGGTCAAGCGGCCGAGGACCATACAAGGCATCGAAAACGTAGCCGACGTGGGCACTGTCCTCCGCTCGACTCAGATATATTGCTCTACGTAATCCTGGACTGTTTAATAAGCAATGAGCTTGATCTCGGGGCTGCGGCATCGTCTACGCTTGGTCCTTTCTGGGCTTTCGGGAACAGGGCAACACATGCGGGTTTTCAAGTGGCAATCTCATCAATAGATCCAATCGTTTAGTGACCATTCAGTTCGACTATCTTAACTGGAATGTTGTTCCATCTAATTCTCTAGGAAGCAAGTTGGACTCCCGCAGCCTTGAGCAAACCAGCCAACTCGGCCCTCGCATCACCCTGCAGCACCGAAAAGGGCTTCTTCATCCCACCCGTCGACCATCCTCGCAGCTCCATTCCGGTTTTAATCGCGGCGGTGTAGTTGTACCCCTCGAAGAACCGCGTGATGGGCCAAATCTTGGTCCAAAGCTCACGGCCCTTCTTCAAGTCGCCCTTGACAGCAACGTCTCCCACAACTCAACTGACAGCTCAGGGATAAGGTTCGCGGCACCCCAGATAGCCCCCTTTGCCCAGCAGCAAGCCCATAGAAGGTCAGAGTGTCCCAGCCGTTAAAGGTGGTGATCTTATCCTCCAGGCTGAAAAGCAGCTCGGTGAGAGCAGGGCCGCTACCAGATGTATCCTTGAGCCATCTAACGCCGACGTCGGAGAGGGCAGAAATGTCCTTGGGGTCGAGGTTGAGTCCACTAGCAGAAGGAATGTTGTAATACATGATGTCGATCCCCGCAGCCTGGTGAATCTCGGCCAAGTATTCCCTGACTTCTGCCAGGTTAGGGGCCTCGTAGAAGGGGGGGACGATCATCAAAGCGGCAGCACCGGCTTTGGCAGCGTGGACAGCCAGATCGATAGTCTGGGGAGTTGACAAGGCACCAACGCCCGCGACAACAGGGACACGTCCAGCCGCAGATTTGATAGTCTGTTCAAGGACAGCCTTTCCTTCCTCGGTAGACAGGACCGTGAACTCGCCGGTACTGCCCCCGGGGACAAGATCATGCACGCCAGAAGCAATCAGCCAGTTGACATGGTGTCGAGAGTTTTGAGGTCAACGGACCCGTCAGTCTTGAAGGGCGTGATAATGGCGGCCTGGATACCACCAAGAGTGACCTGAGAAGGCATGCTTAGGAGCTAAGGATTTGAAGAGAGTTGGAGGGTAGAGTGAGTTGAGTGGTGTGGTTTTGTGATTTCGGGGTTATGTCTAGGACGAGAAGTGCAAGTAATCAGAAGGATGTCTGAAGATTTGATTACTCGTTGTTGATGTGTTTCAATATGAGAATGGTTCACCGTGTTCTACTGTTATATACATTTAGAATGCCTCATGATACTCCAGTCTCGGCGATTATTCAGCTTGCCCAGATTCCCGCGTCTACGTAACCACCTGGGTACGGTTCAGGTTATCGTGGGTCACGGGTGCTGCAGTCTGCAGATCGCGCTACTCGGTAGTGGCTGCCGTACCCTGGTCGGCCTGACTTGGTATAGGCAGGCCCAGCCGAACAGTTGTGCTGGCTTTACGCCACTTGCGCCTTCTAATCACACGCGCCGCTTGACTCGGGAAGATAGGGAACAACTAACTGGGGGAAAGCAAAACCATGGACTGCTTGAACCATATCGCCTGAATGGCAACCGCAGCCATGGTTAGACATGATGAATAATGGGCACTTGAACTAACCAAGTCTTCCAATGGCTTATCGTTATCCTATAGACGTAATGATGGATGATCGGATAGGACCTGTCAGTCTACAAATCCGGAAGGTTTCCGCGTCTCTAGCTCAGCACAACGTCCTCTAACGCCTGTTGCCGTAGGATGTATATCAAAGGAGGACTAATCAGGACTAAGCTGAGAGCGTACGGTCGAACACATCTCGATTCGCTTTATCGATAGCGTCTTTCTAAACGATCATCAACTTGGACGGGCACCAAGACAGAACGTATCTAACCAAAGTACAAGCAGATTTCATGTAGGTTGTATTCCAGGAGTGATTAGATAGTGCTGTGAAGGCGCTGCTGGTTATGGACTCATGGTTCGAGATGGCAGGAAACACAGCTAGCACTGCCGGTCCGTGGAGTGAGACAAGATGTTCAGCCTCAAAGACGAGCATTTTAGAGCTGTAACTATTTCAACACAAATAATTGTAATCCGTTTCACTCCTCCCACACCCAGTGCCACCGCCAATCTGTTGTGTGACAGCGCCCTTCAAATCTTAAAGTCACCATTGGATAGCTTCTCCTCCAACTGACAATAAACCTGGAACTCGTAGTAGCAGATTTCCGGGTCGCTCTCCACATCAAAGTTAAAGTCGGCCTCTTCATCAGTAATAAGGACCTTGGGCGACCCGGCGGCGGCGGCGGCATCCGCCAGAAGCTGTACCTGACAGCTTCTTTCCATCGAGGTGAAGAGAAAGGCAGCCTCGTCGACCGTCTGTCCCACCGTGAGGATGCCATGGTTTCGTAGAATACAGCCCTTTCCGCGCGGCCCTAGCGCTGCTGCAATGCGATCACCTTCCTCGCTGCCCAAGCCAACTCCGCCGTAGCGGTTATAGACGCTGTGGGCATCCCCGCGGAACTTGCAGGCATCTTGGGTCAACATCTCCAGGCGTCGGCCGAAAACCGACCATGCTTTGCCATACACGGTGTGGGAATGGCAGACGGCGTGAGCATCCGGCCGAGCCTTGTGCACCGAGGCATGGATAAGGAACCCAGCAGTGTTGGGAGGAGCAGCGCGATTACCGCCGATGACAGCACCGTCCAGGCCAACAAGGATCATATCCGAGACGGTCAAAAGACCGAAATGCCTACCGAGGGGGTTGGTCCAGAACGCGTTGGTGTATTCGGGATCGCGGACTGAAATATGACCACTCATTCCCTCAACGTAGCCCTCGCGGTACCAATGCCTGAAGGCTGCGGCCATGTGCTCAAGCTGCCACCTACGGTGTGAGGCAAAATCAGGGTGCTTTGGAATCCCAGCCAAGACAACATCGCCGTGGGACATTGCCTGCAGCGGTGTCTTGTTCTTGAGCTCGTGTCCGTGAGTAGATTGCGACGTTTCCTTTGGCTTGACGCTGTTGCTGTCAACTGGGGCCACAATGGTGGAGATAGCTGCTGGAGCCATGGCTAGGATGAAAAAGTCTAGTAAAGAGTCAAGTAAAAGCCCGGGCCGAGTGAGGGTGTGATGGTTGTGTTTTGAGGATGAGAGAAACAATGTGTATGTCTCTGAGAGTCCGGTCCGTGTTTCTTGAGGCTATGTTAAATAGCAAGTCCATCAATAGCCACGCCGGGGAATAAGAGTATAAATAATGCCACGAGTGTCAAAAACGTGCTCTGTGTAGTATCTACCTGCCTGTAAACTTGTAGCTCTGGGGGCAACATGTCCTCGGAGGGCGTGGATCAACATCACTCAGCTCTAGAATCGGCCACATACGGATTACTCTTTTAGCAGAATTTCCATTGCGTATTGTGCTTAGAGGGCGTCTTTGGGTGATAAGAACATATGACGGAGCCAGCCCGAAGTGGCAGATGGCTTCCTAACTTGTTGCTATGGTTCAGCGTCATCCAAGATTCTCCCATCATGTTACTAGTTGAAGTCGTGTTGTCGTCATTCCCGGCACTTGAAGGAACCGAGATGCTGGACTGGTACACGTGCGCACCCCATTCTCGTTTTCTTTACACACTTGAACAGGGATATGGAATGAGCGCACTGGCTCGGTTTTCCATGAGCTTCCCGGCCAGACCCGGCTTGATCTCGCAGTATCGGTTGAAGTAGAAAAAAGAGATGGTTGTTTCATACATGAAGCTCTACTGTTGAAAGACTATATACCGTCTTTTCCTTCCCAAAAGCGTCCCCCAAGGCTATCTACGTGCTCAAAGCCTGTTACCCACGCTCCACAGGGGCCGCTTTGATCTGCGTGTAAGCTTCCAAGCCGGCCTCTCCCAACTCCCGCCCGATCCCACTCTGCTTGACGCCCCCCCCCCC
>JAVIXY010000148.1:22032-91017 GCA_033030565.1 Fusarium nematophilum
CTCCCAACTCCCGCCCGATCCCACTCTGATTGCCGCCCCCCCCCCCCAAAAGGAACCCTGGTGTTAGTCCTGGCTGCTGTTGATCCAGACCATTCCCCCCTCGATCACTTCAGCGACTCGGTGCGAACGTTCCAAGGCAGTAGTAAAAACAGCAGATCCAAGACCGAATGTGCTGCCGTTGGCCAGAGCGATGGCCTCCTCCCCCGTCTTGAAGCGGAGAATAACAACAACTGCACCAAATATCTCCTTTCGATCTATACGCATAGACGGGATCACATCTGTGAAGACCGTGGGAGCGATCCAGAAGCCCTTGTCGCCAATGCTTAGGGGACTGCCGCCGGCAGCAACAGTCGCGCCCTCATTTCTGCCGATGGCGATGAAGTCGAGAACGCGCTTGTACTGAGCTTCAGAAACCAAGAGCCCCTGGTAGGTCTTGGTGTTCCACTGATAGCCGACCTGGCTAACGGTCTGAACGGTGTCGAGGAAGCTCTCGAGGAAGCGATCGTAGACGCTCTCTTGGACTAGGATCCGTGAGGTTGCCCGTACAGATCTGCCCCTGGTTTGACATGATGCCGAAATGTGACCATTTGACGGCTTGGTCCAGATCTGCATCCTCGAAAACGAGGAGTGGCGATTTCCCTCCCGTCTCGAGAGTAACGTTCTTTAGTGTCTTGGCTTCAAGGTGAACGGACGGTGATGGCATTGCTTTGGGCTCGGGAGTACTGAGTACACAGAATCAAGGGTAGGTCTATCTGGGTGCCTGTGTCTGCTTGAGCAGCATCGAGATCTGAGAGTGTGCTGTATTTATTCAACTGGTATTATGCATGGCTACAAGTACAACCAGCAGTAGTCATTATCTGCATCAAGCCCTCAACTCCTTCGTGTTGGGGCAGACTTTCCAAGTTCGGGAACCCTCACCATCATCCCTTTCTCCCTGAGTGTCAGTTGACGCTATCGGACCATAGATGGCGACGCCCTCCAAGTACATGCTGACAGCCACGAGGATAATCCCGATGAACAGGAGACCGCTGCCGTTAGTGGCAGATCCCGATGCAGATGAAGTGCGCCTTGCATTGGACAACAGAGACCCCACTCATCGCGGGGAGAGCCGTAGTCAAGATTCTTGTTCTAATAAGACTTGCCTTGATCGGCTCGACATTCCCGAGTCCTGGCGCTGGAAAGTCTGGTGGTCTCTTCGTTTCAATCATCCTTCTGCTTTGAGTTCCTGGTCTAGCTAGCACCCAAAGAAAACTTAGATCTATGCAATGCAGAGGACTCATTTACCCATTCTTTGTCGCTACATGCTCCATTTCCACTCCAGTTTGTGCCTCGTCCCCAGCAACTCCGTACCCCTGCTGGAGACGGAGGGACGGGAAAGAAGACACACAATGGCCTCAATCTTCCTGCAAGCACCTCTTTTAAACACTCTTTGTTTACCCCTTGACTGCCGGTTCCAAGGACTGGCGGCTCTGACCTCATTGGCGGCCAAGTACTCCATGAGCTCACCCTCTCTCACCCAGAATACACCATCTCGGTGCTGGTTCGCAGCAGCGAGGCTGGCAAGCGAATTGGCGAGATTTTCCCAACGGGTTCGGGTGGTGGACGGCGATCTTGACAATGCCGAGCTGATGGAGGAGGAAGCTTCCCAGGCGTAGGTTGTTCCATGTATGCGCCCATTCAGGCCCGGGATAACTTCAAGGGGAAATTAGTATTTGATTCAGACCTCGCTTCCAATAAACACATGGGCATCTTCGAATCAATTCATCGTGGATTGATCAAGAGGACAGCTTCTGGCCCTGGCAAGCAAACCGATGTCGCAATATCATCCACATATGGGGACGTTGGCTCACGATTCGTAGCATATTCGGCCCAGATCTCTGGTGCCAGCGCTCTCTCGTCTGCAGAGCTCGCCGACGACTCCTTTGTTCCCGATTCCCCATCACTCAAGATCTGGGACGATGTCGCAGATGTCGCCGAGATCCGAGCCTGGTCCGCACGCATCCCTCTTCCTGGGCTGTCGATAAAGTAAAGCCCGACGTGGCATTTAAATGCTTGGATGGACTCACAGTGGCGAGACTCTAGAGACGGAGATCCCGCCTGGTCTTTTGGAACGCATATCTATTCATCTCCAGTCGATCTCTTTACTCGCTTGCCATGGTCGGAAATGCTCCAAAGATCTTTACTCGCTGTAATGGATACGGAACTCCTGTCTATGCGGCGCTTGCGATCGCGGTATTCTCATTGCTTGCCTACCTCTACGCGAGTTCAATTAGCATCGTATTCAACTGGTTCATCAACCTCACCAACGCGGCTGGATTCACGTCCTTGATTTATTGCAGTATCATCTTCCTTCGCTTCCGCAAGGCTTGCAAGGCTCAGAATATTCTGTCCCTCCCATACCAGTCAAAGGTCCACCCTTACGCGGCCTGGGCTTGCATTCCATTCTTCTGCATGCTCCTGCTCCTCAATGGCTTCTCCGTCTTCTTCCCGCGAAACTTCACGGCCTTGTCGTTCTTGACAGCATACATCGGATTCCCCATCTTCTTTGCCATCTACACTACCCATCGCATCTACGCTCGAAAGGAGCCATAGCTGCGTCCCTCGCACGAAGTCGACCTACACACAGGCTGGCCGAGGTTCATGCAACCGAGGAACAGCATCGCAACACCGAGACGAAGGAAGGGAGTGCCAAGGCACCATGGTATAAGATGCCCATGAAATTGCTTGGTCAAGACCTGGTGGCTTGTTTCTTAACGGCATGTGAGGGGTTACCGGGCTACACAAGATAGATAGCATCAGGTACCTAGAAGACAACATGATATTCTCCCGCTCTTAGAAGCCCGTTCAGGCTGAGTTTACTAGTGAGTATCTCATAGCTTTGCTCCCTCCGCCTTCCTCCGCTCTCTCTCCCTGTCTCTCAGCTTTCTTCTCAGAATCTTCCCAGTGGGACTCTTCGGTATCGCCTCGATGAATTCGATCCCACCCTTGAGCCATTTGTATCTTGCCTTGTGCTCCTCTACGTGCCTGTGCAAATCTCGCGTAATCTGATCGGTTGGTTTGCCCAGTGAACTGCTTGATATAACAACGAAGGCTTTGGGGGCCTCTCCAGCGCGATCGTCAGGGACCTGGATGACTGCACAGTCACCAACATGAGGGTGGGTAAGCAGGTGCGCCTCCAGCTCTGCAGGGGCAACTTGGTGTCCCTATAGATGTTTCTGTCAGAATGGAAGCGCAGAGTATAGATTCTATGACCTGCCTTCACTTTGATAAGCTCTTTGATCCGGTCAACCACGACAAAGTGTTCGTTTCCAGCCGCAGATTTCCGCACCAGGACTTCGTCACCAGTGCGAATCCAACGCCCATCTTTATCCTCAAAGAAGGTTTCTGACGTAGCCTTGGGGTTACCAAAGTATCCCAGGGAAACAGAGGGGCTCTGGATCAGTAGCTCCCCGGGCGTTTCATACTCGGTTATTTCGCTTCCATCGACGCTGATAATCTTGGCCTTGGTGGCTGGAACCAGGGATCCAGTTGAACCAACGAGCGTATCCAGCTCACTCGTTGATATGAATACAGTTGCTGTCTCGGTCATTCCTTATTAAGAGATTAGCTGCAGCGCTCTGTTCGATGCATCCATCTCCTACCATATCCCTGCCCGAGACGCCACTTTGGATACAGGCTCAGCAGGTCATCTACAGTTTCCTGTCCCAACGGAGCTGCGCCCGTGTAAACAAAGCGTACACTGCCCAGATCGTACTTCCGACATGTATCCTTGCTGCCTAGCATCTGGATCACAATGGGCGGGACAACACTAATCTGCTGGATTCTGAACCGGCTCACTGCACCCAGGAATGACTCAAATTCGTAGCGTGGCAGGACAATGATTTCATCTCCACGGTAGGTCCCCAGATGGGTGATGACCATGAGGCCGAATACGTGGCTGAAGGGCAACAGGCCAAGCATCACCTGTGTGTCAATGCCATCGGCTTTGCGCGACACCGAGTCAAAGGTGCACGTTTGGATGACGCCTGAAATGATGTTGTAATGGGAGAGCATGACGGGTTTCTGGTGATCCGTGAGCAACTATCTGTTCACGCTGCAGTATGCCACTTACAGGCAGGCCAGAGGTGCCGCTGGAATAGAGTAGATAGGCAGCTTGGCGAGTGCCTTGTCCGGGTGGCCACTTCAGAGGTGGCAACTCGGGCAGCGTTCTGCCGTGGTCAATTAGATCCTCGATTGTCTGGAAAGTTACAGCGACGTTTGTATTCGGCATTGGGAGAACAAAAACGTGATCATGGGGTATGCCGACTGCGGTGGCGGCCTTGAGGCCAGTCTCCAACAGCGGAACACAAGTGAAGAGTGCCTTTGCCCGAGAAGACCGAAGCTGGTGCTCGAGCTCTGACGAGGAGAGCGCGGCGCTGGCAAGGGCGACAATACCGTTTAATCGGTGGATCGAGTGGGTGAGAGGGATATAATCAATCTGGGGCCTCGGCGTTAGGTGCAGCCATCACGTTGCCGAGGGACGGATACAGACTGTGTTGAAGGAGAAGACAGCGACGACCTTGTCCCATTCCGAATCATGCTGCGGATGGAACTCGAGTGCTTGGCCAATGCCTCGAGCAAGATAGTCCTCTCGTGAGATGACCTCGGCAGCCGTTCGCGTTTTACCGGTGAGCCCACAGGTGTAGGGGTTTCTTGATGTCGCAATAGGATAGCGGCCATATCTGTCCTTGCTCATGAACTCGGCAGCAGATATGGAATCTGGTGGATCTATACCGTTGTTAGTATGGCGGTTGCTTGACATCCAGGAAATGTGGGTGGGCTAGTGGCCTACCTATTGGCAGTTCGGGAACCCATGGCGGCGGCGTGAAAACCATGACTGCAAGTTACAGGGTAGACTCGAAGGTGATGAGCACGAGAGGGCACTGCAGAAGAGGACGGACGAGTGAAACGTCACGTTGGCTCCAAGTTGGGCCTTGAGTTCAGGTAAAATACAATCCGGCTTGCCTCGCTCTGCGTCTTTTTCCTGGGTTTTCCCCGCATCGGAATGGTTCATCTGGACTTGGCGCCCCGTGGGGGTAACATATTTCTGCTCCCCTTGTATGGAATACGACTTTGTATTGCCTCGCGAGTTCAGTGGGGGGTTCCCAGCAAATCAACAAAGCCACAGCCCATGCACTATTATGCAATCGTCCTGCAGATCAGGAGCCGATATCGGTCTCCATGGGTCAGCAATTGCTTTATTATCCTTGACCGCCAACCTCGACCAGTTCCACCAGACTCTGCTTGAGCAATTTCCGGGTTCGCCAGTGAATGCAGATCGTTGAATATGGTAAGCATGGGATCGCAGTCCTCGGTCGTGATAGTTGTAACTTGGCCGCACGGCTAATCAGACAGTAACCTACATGAATTTCGAGTATATCGGCGCCAGGCCAGTACCTATCGAGGGTGGACCTTGGCTGAGTTCAAAGACGCCGAGAGAGGGCACGACATGAAACGGCCTATGATGGGCACTACTTGATGTATAATAGTATATATATCCCCGAGCTGCAGACCTTACCGACGTGTATGCAACATCGTGCATCTCCAGCCTGATGTGACTATGATGAGTAGAAAGGCGATAACCGATTCCCCAGTGGCATCAACCAACTAGGTAGCCTCTTAAAACGCGGTGCGTGCTGGACACGTCATGGGCCCTCGACAGTGCTTAGCTGAAGATTTCTTTTGAGCTATTGGTATCAACCGGGAACGTGTTCGCGATGCTGGAGGGTTGTCTTCAAGAGCCCATACTATAATAAGCCACTTAGAGAATTGACAACAGCTAATGTCGCCTCGATGGATACTCCACCGATCCTGTGTGGCCTTCGCGTCCCCCAACAAGCCAGCCGGGAGAATGACCCAAGCACCAACCCCATGTACTCTTTGCCATTACTGCGAGTCAACTTGTCACGTCGCCTCCAACTCTGTTGCTCGATATGCACCTCTGCTTCGGAGCAACTTCTCCATAGTGTCAAATCGAGCTTCTCTTTTTGCTACGTCTGCGTCGGCGCATCACTGGTTAGCTATGCTTCTACTCTCATGGTCTCCATCGCGATAAGTCACACCCGCTTATATACTCACCTGCTTTTGGTAAATGCCGATGTGCTCCTTGAATCGTAAGAGGTCGGTAGTTCAGTACCTCGTCTAATGGCGTCATTGGTGCTCTTCTCATTGTTATTCCCTCGTCATAGACACCCTGGTAGACGGCGTTGATATCGGCGCCAGCATCTAGCAACACGCTCGCGCTTTCGATCAACGACAGGTACGCCATTCGGTGCAGTAACGTCCTGCCAGTCGGTTTAGGTCGGCTCTTGTTGCCCCGTTCCAGAAGCGGAACAAGGTGATTTCGCAGTATCGAAGCAAGCTCCTGATCCTGCACAATGTTCTCTTCCTCACTATACCCAGCTTCACGGGCCAGCATAGCGAACATGGGAAACTCCTCCTGCTCCCAAGTTGAACTACTGTCGATGAATCTATCGCTCGCATCCGCTCCGTGTTCGAGCAGGACCTCGACGGCGTTGACAAGGCGTTCCCCGGCCAGGGCAAGAATCGGTGATCGGCCACGTTTGTCACGAACATCAAGCCGGGCTCCATAGGAGAGCAGAAGTTCTGTCGCCCGAACCTGGAACCTCTTCTGAATATCATGCTCACCCGTGTATCCGTCAGAGTACTTCGAACCCAGATACATGATTGCTGTCCTGCCATCGCTTCCCTGGGTGTTCACGTCAGCGCCAGCCTCCAGAAGGGCCTCGGCAACCTCGAGATTCCCAGCGTGGATGACGAGCATCAGGCAGGTGCTGGTGGTTCCGTCCCGCCATGCCGTGGCCAACGAGTTGATATCGTGGCCGTAGCTTTCGAGTGTGCGGATGGTGTCCTGGATCTTCAGTCGACGAGCCTCTGCTCCACCTCGGATCATTGGGTTATAGAACCGAGTGTTGTCACTAATCCAGCGAAATTCACCAGCAATCAGGTGGTGAAAGGTTCCCATCCCATCGTTGGAGCTCTCCCCCGGCCTTTGCGGACTGTGGTCAAGTAAAAGCCGCAGGATGCCATGGTCCCAGTTTTGCACAGCCAACTCAACTGGGCTAGGTCCACAAGATGGACCAAGAATAAACTCCTCATGAAGTATATCCTCAATTGACTCTGGTCGATTGTCCGGTGTACTTGTGGCAAAGACGAATTGCCTGACACCATCTGGGAGCCATGGGTCGGCGCCGTGTCTTAAAAGAGCCCGGACGGCTTCCTTGGAGGAGAACTCGACCGCCCAATGGAGAGGGCCCCCTGCTGGAATCGCAAAGGGGTAGTGAAGCATCTTGTCGAAGTAATCAGTTATGACATTGACAGACGCGCCTCGGTTCACTATTTTGTCTGCCACTGCAGATATTTCTTCGGGGTGGAATGCAACCAGCCAGTGAAGACAAGTCGGTCCCTGCACGTATGGCCGAAGGGTGGGATCAGCTCCGAGGTCCAGGAGGAGGACAGCTGCCTCGAATGATCCGCAGGAGCATGCCCTGTATAGAGGAGATTGGTCGTATTGATTGAGGGCGTTGACGTTGGCAGACGTCCCAATGGACCTGAGTACCGTAAAGGCTGCTGGGTGGCGGAATGAACAGATAATATGTATGAGGCTGTCGCTCAGCTTGTTCAGGGGTTCATCTATCGAGACCCCGGGTAGAAGAGCTTCCTTTTCAGAATCTATGTAGTTCTGCAGGTCCTCAGAATCCATGTTAGAATAATCCTGGTTGTAGCCGCCAGCCTCTTGGAACTCAGCAAGTGCGTCGTCGAAGGCGGACGTGTCTTTCAATCTGATGGCCTCGGAGAAGGCCAGGGAGCCCATCGCAATCGCATCAAATGACCAGTCTGATCTGTATGCTTCAATGGCATCATCCGGTGCCAAGCCATGGTATTCATAGCAGAGGAAGATCAGGGACTGTGCTTGCGGTATTCCTCCTAGTGCAGCGGTGCGAAGAATACGGAGCCAGATATCAGTCATTCCTGGCTCCCCCAGCTCCTCTGCTTTGTAGTGTTCCCACTTGAGAAACAGTCCAAAGGCCGTTTCTGGAGGCAGGACCTCGTCGTCTTCTACAAACGCGAATAGTAGATGCGAAGAGAGTTCAAGGTCGATGTCCGGAATCTCCCACCCCATGCGCCAGAAATCAAAGGACCCCTGAGAATAATCGTCGGCCAGGTCCTTTTCGTTGTCTTTGTGGACATTGATGCCCAAATTTGCAACTTGCTCCGATATCCCATTGCTATGACGGCTTGTAAGTGATGCCATGCTAAACAAGGGGATAGCAACTCACATATTGACGGTGCCCTGTTGGCGACCCGGGAGCCGAGATGAGATATCTTTTGGTCGATCTTCTGGATCTCTACATAAGCATGCTTGTAACAGGCTGTGGTATGAAGCCTTTGTCGTGTCTGGGATATCTTTCTGGCGTTGGAGGTCGTCCAATGCGAACTGGAGGGCGGCCTCTTCCTCGCTACCTCGAGGCGGACATGTTGATTGACAGAGGATGAACCAAGAAAGCAATCCAAAGGGATATACGTCGATGCCTCGCAAGAAATCGAGGCCCAGTGGCTCTCCGTCATCGTGATAACGCCGTAGCTCCGGGGCACGCCACCCCACGGTCCCTCTTCCACGGACCAGATTGCCTGATATCAGGCCTGCGCCGCCGCCGAAATCAGAAAGCTTGGCAACCCATAGAGAGTTCTTTTCGAATACCAAGACGTTTCCTGGTGTGAGATCGGCGTGGACTATGCCGATCTCATGGATCGCGTCAAGGGCGGATGCAATGTCGCTGATGAGGCTTCGTCGAATCTCGAACGAAAGGTCGACTTGGGAATTCATTAAGGTCCTGAGATCCCCATCAGCCAGTTCGAGCGCAAGAAAAGGAACTTTGTGCCAGGTTTCGTCCACGCCCCAGCCAACAATGTCCACAATGTTTTGGTGTCGTCGAAGATTCGGGTGATCCAGGGCGGCGAGCTCAACCACCATATCGAAAACCTGGCGGCGGGTGGTTGCGGCAAACAGGTCTACACGCTCTTGAGAATCTAGCGTAAACCTGGGGGACTTGATAGCAACCATAAAGAGGCCAGCAGCTGGCTTCTGGAAGAACCCGACCTGGCCCTTTCGGACGACGAACTGGGCGCCAGATCCGATCACCTTGGAGTCGAAGATGGGGAAGCATGGCCCTGGCACTCTGAGCTGATTGAGTAGAAGAGAGAATTCGACAACTGGAAGTCCGGCCTTGCCTGGGCTCTCTTCTTCCGACTCTTCAGTAGCTGTCAGGCTGCGAAGCCAACGGTTGCTCGACGACAAGTCGCTGATATACGCCGCGAAAGACACGTGTCCGATCTCAGACTCGCAAGATTCCGAATCCATGGTCTATTCACTGTTGTTGAAAGACAGAGAGGCTAATGGCCATTAGATCGGGGTAGACATACTGGCATCCAGGTAGATTGCAAGGATCGGAAATCCGAAACCGACAGGGAGCCTCAGCCTCGTTCAGCAGCAATGCATGAACCAAGCCCCATTATATGCATGCATGGCTGCCCGACTAATCAGGCTGGCAGTGCTTTTGCATTTTGGACAAAAAGGCCGCCCGAAAAGTCACGGCGAATGTCGACCCCATCTGACGGGCACCGACCTTCTGATCCAGCTGGGTCCGTTTCCAAGACCAGCATATTTCTTGGCTTCATCGGCTCATTATCTTGCGGTCCTTCCAAGAGGCAACATGGCAGAACTTGCACTAGGAATCGCCGGCCTGGCAATTGGGGTACCAGGTTTGATACAGGCGATCGGAAGCCTTGGAGATGCCATCCTCCAGAATGTCCGGCATTACGATGACAACTACTACCAAAAGCGGCTCGAACTCGTGATACGAATCAACAAGTCTCAGACGCAGGAAATCTTCCAATACATGGACAGCGAGGATCAGAAGATTCCCGAAGCCTTGAAAGATGAAGTAATTCACATGTTCCAGGCCATCAGGGACACATTCGAGAGGCTGATAACCATCTTCCCTGGAGCTGGATCCGAGATTCAACCAGGCAAAAGAATCAAGATATCGGCATCGATGAAGGCCAAAGTTGACGCCGAAGTCAGGGCGATTGAAGAATGGAACACCAGAATTCTCAACCGAACACTTGTGTTTGTCCTTTTCAGTGGAAAAAAGGCCCCAGTACCGGCATCAACAGACTCGGCCAGTGAATTCGAGGCCCTGGCCTCGAGAAAGGTGGAAAGACTTCGAGATTCCGTCCATCAGTCTCTCGAAAAGGCGAAGGAGGAATCTCACCTATTGTTGAGCCGCTTGGAGAACCATAGTCACCGTCCGCTCTCCAACTCCTCGCTGGAGCTGGCCACGCCAAACAACAAGGGCGACAAGGGTTTCATTATCGAGTATCGGACCTACAACGACAATGCTCCTGAGCGGGAAATCAAGCACCAACGCACAGTCGTCCGCGAGGTGGCCAGAATCCTGCGTCGGGCAGACTCGCAGTTCATGGGCCTCCTCTACTGCGAGGGCTTCGTCTGGGACTCGCTGAAGAACCGGTTCGAGCTGCATTTCCCGCTCCCAACAGACCTGCGGAATCCAAGAACCCTTCTTGACCTGCTCTCTGATCCCTCCAACCAGAAATCGGGAGTCAGACACCCTCTGAATCATCGGATCAGTCTTGCCAAGAGCATCGTAACCGCAGTCTTCGTCCTCCACGCGGCAGGCTTCGTGCACAAGCAGATTCGACCAGACAATGTCCTCATCTTTGAAGAAGATGCTGCTTTACCAACATCCACCGACAACGCAAGCGAGGGAGAGGCGAAACTGGACAAACAGAGATACCCTTATGTCCTTGGAAAGCCATTCCTAGTAGGCTTTGACAACGTTCGCAAGGCAGATGCTGCCTCTCTTCTGCTCCCGATTGAGGACTGGAAGAAGAACATCTACTTGAGCCCCGAACGACAGCGACTTCAGCGAGGTGACGAGTTTCAGATGCACCACGACATCTACAGCCTAGGGGTCGTTCTGCTAGAGATAGCCTTCTGGGCGACGTTCCAGGACAAGAAGTCGGCGCAGCTGGGAAGACGGGTCTGGAAAGATGCCTCACAGTCAGTACTTCGCGGTCCGGAGGAGCTCAAGAAGGTGCACATGGCCTTGGCCACGGGCGCTGTGCCCCGTCTCATGGGACAGAAGTATGCGGATGCAGTTGTGGCATGCTTGACTGGCTTGGAGTCAGGAGAAGGAGGGGCGCCAAACCTCGAGGACGAGGATGGGATTGTTATAGGGACGAGATATGTCACCGAGATAATAAAGAAACTAGAAGAAATATCCATGTAGAAAGTGGCTAGATTAGTCCTGAAAAATAGGCTCGAGGCCTGGACGCTCCCAGATCTCCCAGGTTCGCAGGGGATATGCATGATATCTTATGGTCCATCGTCTCAATGCCAGCGTCTGAGAGGAATAGTAGATAATGCTTAGACCTTTAACAGCCCGGGAAGAAAGAATGGCCTGCTTGTGTAAACAAGGCCTCTTCCGCCTTGCTCAACATGCTTATCAAGCGGAACAAACAGTCTTCAACCAACGGCCCCCAACTCGCAAGGTCACGGCCTCCTCGAATTGATAAAAATGACGCAGTGCGTAGGCTTACTGCAAGGCGCAGCCGTAGCTCCTGCGCCACACCAGTTGGTTGGCCCTCACGCCCTGTAATAACCCACCGGCTCAATCGGCATGCTTGGATACGAGGAAAAGCGGGCGGGCAATCATCCAAGGATATTCCCACATCTCGCCGGTCTGAGCCCACTTTACCAGGGGAAAAAATACCTTGAACTGGCTGACGCTAGACTGCAGCTAGAGTGTCGCATGTTTTCTTTCCGCTCCTCAAAGACCAGTCAGATGAAGGACACGGGATTGCGTAATGCAATACGAACCCAGGTCACGGGACCAGGCTCTGATGGTGATGACGGAGCCATGTCAGCAAGAAGATGGAAGAGCCAAGATTTCTTTTCCAACCAACTATTTGCCTGAAAGGACCTATCGCGCTGGCTTCGTGCATCGCCGTCAATCCCCACAGCCCTACCGTACGAGGCTGAGGCTATTGATCGATATCATCGACATGATCTCTCATCGTCTCTCGACTCTACCCATCCGTCGCTGATAAAGATCCTTCGTCGAGGCGGCGTATTCTGCCTTGCAGACACTTTAATTATGCACAGGAGGCATTCTCGTTACATCAAACACACTGCCACGGGTCCAGCTTAGACTCGGAACTGGAACCGTTGGCTGTGCCAGCATCACCCTGCACATATTGCCTTCATTCACTCGTTTCCATCGATACCCAGGTTATAGACATTATTCGATCCTCGCGAATCGCACCATGCTTCAACCTTTCAAAGAGCGAGCCTCCAAAAGCACCAGATGGGCCCATCTTCTAGTCTCACGTCAGCCTCCTATCAAGATACTTGGACTTTTTGTTGTCTTTATTTGCGTCTTGTCGCTCTGTGTATTCTCGTCAGATCTGGCCATCCCATACCAGCGTATCTCTACAACCACTCTCGCACCGGAGGAACCTCATGCTACCAGCCCGTCAACAAGTTCCAAGAGTATAGCAACAACAACAACTACTCCTACCACAACTACAACTGCAACCTTGGATTCGGCCAGACCTCAGATCACAGGCGCGGATTCTGATATCGTCGACTTTTGGGGTCAGCTGGCCAATGAGCTGTTCAAGGCCGAGCCAACTGGTGACCAAATATCTGCCCCGAGTCCTCTCCCACGGGACAAATTTGATCCCCATGGCGCCACTCCGCAGACGGACACGGACGTCATGGATTTACCCAAGGACGAGTTCGAGTCATTGAAGCAGAATCATCAAGATTATGTGCAGAGGATTCGGCACCTGGCCATACAACTACCATTCATACCAAGCACTCGAGGTGTAGTCATGACGTCGAAGGGATCAAATCTTGGCATTGCAGTGACGGCTATCCTCATGCTACGGCACATTGGGTCAGAACTCCCCGTGCAACTCTTCCTAGACCCGGCCAACGACCACGATCATGAAATATGCAACAACTCACTGGCCGCCTTGCAAGTCGAATGTCTCAACATGGACGACCTTCTCCAGTTACCTCAACCTTGGAACTGGACAACGCCAAAGCTGGAAACGTTCCAATTCAAGGTCTTCTCGATCATTCTCTCGAAATTCCAAGACGTCTTGTTCCTCGACGCCGATGCATTCCCTATTAGAAAACCCGACTATCTTTTCGACGTGGAGCCGTATAAGAGCCATGGTCTAGTGACGTGGCCGGACTTTTGGCTACCTACTATATCTCCTCTCTTCTACGAGATTGCAGGGGCCGAGAAGCCCAACGTAACAATCGAGTCTCGGGCCTCCGAATCCGGAATAATGCTGTATAACAAGGCGAGACATGCCGATAGCCTGCTCTTGGCTGCTTACTATAACTTTTACGGCCCCAAGTTCTATTATCCCCTCCAGTCACAAGGTGCTTGGGGATCAGGAGACAAAGAAACGTTCATGCAAAGCGCTTTGGTCCTGGGCAATCCGTTTTGGCAGGTCAAGAAGCCGCCCGAGATGATAACCACTGAGCGCATAAACTACGGCAGCGGAATCTGGCAGGCCGATCCAGAGCAGGACTGGAATAGACAACGGCAGCAGTTGGACTCAGACGATGCAGGATCACCAAGGAGGCGAAACGAGAGAACCCGGGAAGAGGGGGCTAACATTACGAGCACAATGTTTGCCCACCTTAACCGAGTCAAGATTGACACTCGACGCCTGAGCCAGCTGGTTGAAGAGCTGGTGTCCAAAAAGAAGGGTGGGGAGTTGTCGAGAATATGGGGACCAGATGTTGAGTCGGTGACTGAGGCTGCAGGCTATGATCTTGAAAGGGTTATCTGGGAGGAGGTTATAAAGGCCAATTGCGACCGATCCCTGCTGGAGGAATGCGAGAGGATACGCGACTACTATGACAAGGTCTTCACGAAGCCGGAGAGATAACAATTCATCATCCGTTTTGTTCAGCTATCAGCCACAAAACAAAGGTTCTTGGCGTAGTCTGCTGGCTTGTCGCCAGTTTGAACTGGGGAGCCACAGATACTGGCGCCATGCTTGCCCCATTCGTGCTCCCAAGTGGCTCGTCGTTACTGTCCCCATAGGCGTTGATATGGGATAGCGCAGAATTACTGACGCCCAGCCGAGGGCAGCAGGCTATGTGAGCTCCGCTTAACAGACGATGTCAAGCCCAGCGACGCGCTCCTGAGGCTCCCGGAGCTGTGCTCTTTGTGCACCCTTGCATAATTTTGCGGAAGTGCTGTCACAAAATACACCTTTCTGTATTTAGACTAGCTCTGTTCGCGGGTACTTCGAGTCGTTTCTGCTCGACGCGACGCGACATAACGCGTCTCGCGTCAGAGTATCGCGTCGGAGTAATATCGCGTCGCGTGTTGGAACGCGTGGTTACTAGTTAAGGTACTTTAGTACCTCCGTATAGACTGTACAGTCCAAAACTTGATCCTCAAGCGGATGAACAAGTGATATCCTGAAGAATTTCCATCAAGGTAGCAGAGGTCAGAGGCACTTTCGTATTGCCAGAGTACATTCAGTTGAAATACCAGTCCTAAATAATATATCGACCTGACTTTTAGCCCCAAGAGACGATTCAGAAGGAGCTGATTCCGTGAGAGTGCTCTTTCATCCTTACTGATCTAGGGTAGTTAACCCGCCGGGCAGTAAGCCACCCACGCAGCCCTGCTTCAACAAGTAATGTATCTTAGTTGTTTTCTCGAACCAGTAGTTTAGCCTCTAAATCCATTTCTTGCTGGAATTGCTAATGCAGAAAATCCCAATCCCTCATCGTTAAGTGCCAATATTACTATCTTAACTGCTTGTCACTCCTCCAAGGGTATAGGTAGCTTGCTTGCACGGGAGTACTCCCAGGGTTATCGCTGGCCATAAAGCCCGAGTTTCTGTTTTGACCATGTCATCTATTTGGTCTTCCAAGAAACAGATGAAAAATAAAACCGGCAAACTGCAAAAGGCAGAAAAAAAAAAAAATAAAAAAAAATAAACCCCCCATTGAGCGGTTCCGTAAGCAGGATCGAACCCATGAGCAAAAGCGAAGGTTTTCAGATGTCGCCAATTTCGGGACTACCCCCTCATACAACCGGCATTGACATGAGTCAACGTGTATCTTTTTTCAGTAGGTTTTGCTACTTCGCTGAGAAATAAACACATTATTGTGACCTATATAGCTTTGATTGCTCTTATGGCGGAAACACAGGCTTGAAGGTTATCATCACACCCGTCATGCAGCCAACCGAAAAAGAAGAGGAAAAGGCATGATTTGTTCTCTTTGGTCTGCCTTCTTTGGCCTCGGAGCGGGTCTTGTGATTCTCGCCTGCAGTGGTCTCTCCATTCGGCCCGGGTCAAGTGGAGGGAAGAACCCGGCTGCTAGTGAGGCTTCCTTTTTTCGTGAACCCCGGGCCTTTGGTCTACCGAATCATTCACAGGAGATACGGGAGGCTATGGAACATGGTATGCCACGTTGATTAACCTCTAATTACATAACGAAATATAAGCATTCTGTCTACATCGGCGGTGGCATCATTGATGCGAGCTGCTATGCCAACAAGCATTGAAAAAGAAAGCTAATCCTCCATAGGACCTTGCTGGCGACAATTCCTCTCAATCCGAAGCGGCATGAGAAAGTTTACCTAGCAGAGAGCTCAGAGGTTAGCAATTTCACCTGCACCGAAAGCGACACAAAGAACTGGGCATTGATGAAGCCCTATGTAGACACAAATTGTTTAAGATGCCACTTTGAGCGTCTCATCGAAGGCGAAGGAAGAGACTTTCTTCAGTTATGCCTCGGACCAGGAAAACGCTGGACTGTCACTAAGCCCAGCCTCCAGGGCCTCAACTCGTTTGGGCCGATGGGAGGTATTTGAATGTGTCCAGGAGTCATCTCAAAGGATGACCAAAAGCCTAAGCTGCGCTTGTCTACGACCATGGCGAAGGTTTTCTGAGGTAGAACGAGCAGCTGTCTAATATGCACTGCTACAGCCTACGAATGTAACAACATCTGGACTACTCCGTCCCAAGACATGAAATCTGTCATTGGTTCGGTGGCGGCCTTCCCCGTTCGAACTAGGAATCCATAAACCCCCATTGGTCCAAATACATGACAAGGGTATATCGGGCTCGCAAGCTAGGTACGAGAAGGGAATACCACGTCGTACCACCCCCTCAGAGAGGGGCCAATAGCAAGAAGAAGAAAAAAGATGAAGTCATCGGAAGCGATCCGCCTCCGAGGTGAAGATCGGAACGAACCCGCGGCTGAGCGACGTTGTGGTGTTCTGGTGATGGAGGACAGGCTGAAGCCGAGTTGCGGGGGTGAGGTTGTACGTGAGGCTGGGTATCCTGGGCATGTGATGGACCTCGGCTGAAACTAACTAAATAGGTGGATCGTCTTCAAATCCGCTGCCGACATTTTAATCGGTTTCTAAATTTCTTGGTGGCACGCCCCTCTTGTTGTTTCAACCAACTATACACCGGCCGGAGTGGATGAGAAGACCATGGCTGAACCGCCAGCTGCAATCGTGGGCCCGACCGCGCTCGGCCTACCTGAGCTTGCCAACCGAGAGAAGTTCACAAGCACACAATGGAATGTCTTGATGGCTGTCATGGACACCGTGATATGCTCTTGTCGGCAAAGCGAGAGCCAGCGCCCCGATCTGAATACGGCGCGTCTCGACAAGGCCCAATACGACAAAACCATCAGCCATCTCCGCCAGACCACCACGCTCGACCTTGCCGACACGACCACAATTGACGCCTTTCTTGCCGAGAAGCCGTCCGAAATGCCGCTGTTCCAAGACATCTTGAGGCGGATTCTGGGAGGTGTCCCTCACGACAAAGTAGCCTCAATCCGCGTGGTCATGTCGCTGTTGGAGTAAGTCTCTTGCTGCTCTGTTCAGGTATTGACTGACGTGCTGCACGACAGTAATTGGGCCACGTCTTTTCCTCTTACCGGTCATCTCAAGCCATTCTCTCAACTATCCATCGAGGACCGGACTCGTGTGATGCATTCTTGGAGAAGCAGTTCCCTGGCTAGTTTGCGTGTGCTCTACAAGCAGCTTGGAATCATCGCCAAGCATACTTACGTCCGTGCAAGCTCTCTCTTCAATGCAGTTTCTGGCTTCTCTCCGGTCCCAACCGGTTGGCATCCAGCCGAGTCTTTTCCCTTTGAGTTTATGCAGTTCGATCCATCCAACGCGCCTATTGATCTGGAGACGGATGTTGTCGTGGTGGGATCAGGTTGTGGCGCCGGCGTTGTCGCGAGAAACATTGCCATTGCAGGCCACCGCGTCATTGTCGTGGATAAAGGCTACCATGTCCCAACATCATCATTCCCTCTTGACCATAGCGAGGCCTTTTTTCATCTCTTCGAACAAGGCGGTAATGTTGCTTCGGAAGATGGATCCATCACTGTCACCGCAGGATCCTGCTTTGGAGGCGGCGGAACGATAAACTGGAGCGCGTGCCTGCAGACTCAAAACACGGTTCGCGATGAGTGGGCACACGAGCGAGGCCTCAAGTTCTTCAAGTCATCCGAGTTCCAGACCTGCCTTGACAATGTCTCCGAGCATATGGGAGTCAGTGACGAGTTCATCCGCCACAACCACGGCAACGCGACCTTGCTCGAGGGTGCGCGGAAGCTGGGATTTAGTGCGAAGCCTGTCCCGCAGAACTCGGGCCGCTGCGAGCATTATGATGGGCACTGCGGCCTGGGTTGCTGGAGGGGAGAGAAGCAGGGGCCGGTCAACGGCTGGTTCCCAGCTGCGGCCAAGTGCGGAGCCAAGTTCTTGGAGAGATTCAAGGTGGACAAGGTGCTGCTCAGCAAGCAGAAGGGCAAACAGGTTGCTCGCGGCGTGACAGGCACTTGGACTCCAAAGAGTGATGCACCGGCCAGGACGGTAACTATCAGGGCAAAGAAGGTCGTTGTTTCTGCGGGAAGTCTCTGCAGTCCCATCATATTGACGAACAGCGGAGTCAAAGTAAGTAATACGGGACCTATTCCTTCTGTAACGGTCTTAATTTAAATACCCGACACAGAACAAGCACATCGGACGCAACTTGCATCTACATCCAACGACCTTTGTAGGGGGAGTCTTCAAAGAGGAGACGCGTCCATGGGAAGGTCAGTTCCCTACCCGCTCTTTACATCCCCTTCTCTCGGTACTTCAACTAACCGCAGGGCAGGGGGGATATTGACGTCGGTAGTGACCAGCTTCGACAACCTCGATGGAAAGGGCCATGGTGTCAAGCTGGAGCGTGTCTCCATGATGGCAAGTAGTCCCCGTAGCCGCTGATTGGATGACCTCTGACCATCTATTAGCCTTCAATGTCTCTTCCCTGGTTAGATTGGACGTCTGGCTTTGACTACAAAGTCCTACTATCCAAGTATAGCCACACAGAGGTCTTCATCGCCATCACGAGGGATCGAGGGAGTGGCCAGGTCATTTCTGATCCGACACGAGGAACCCCTCGCGTAGTCTATACCCCCTCAAAGTTCGATTTACGCCATAATCTAGCCGGCATGATCGCCTTGGCAAAGATCCTCTACGTTCAAGGCGCCCTGGAAATCCACCCAGCCCTCACTGGCCTGCGACCATTTATCCGCGAGCAAGAATCCCCATCAATTGAAAGGACTAACTGGGAATCTCGGGATGCTGAATCTGGAGAGGGCATCGCCAATGAAAAATTCCAGTCTTGGCTGAAGGAGATGGAATCGCATGGCAACAAGACGCCGGACACTCCGTTTTGCTCGGCCCACCAAATGAGCTCATGCCGAATGAGCGCCACAGAATCCGACGGCGTCGTCGATGAGTATGGAAAGGTCTGGGGCTGCGAGGGGCTATACGTCGCTGATGCAAGCGTTCTTCCGAGTGCCAGCGGCGTGAACCCCATGGTCACCACCATGGCAATCTGTGATCGAATCAGCTCGGCGATGGTTCAAGATTTGGCCATGGAGAGACAAGAGGTGGCAAGAATGTAGATGGGAATTGTATTTCTAGTTCGAGAGAGCTATGTAGCAAAAACACTCCAGCAGCTCTGTTTCCACTCTCAAGCTATTTAAAGGCACGATTCATACTAGAACTGTAGCTTCGTTTACTTGGGTACCGTGATACCTAGGTTATTGATGCGCTTGCTTCTATGGCCAGGCGGTCGTCACTACCCCGAGTGGGTTTCGAATCACCATGTCCAAGGCATACTATTTCCCTCGATTCCAGACGAGTCTAATTTCTCTCTGGAAGATGAATGAGAAAGGAGGCGCTGCCTGGGATAGTCATTCTCGCGAGGTACGGAACGCGAAAACCGGGAATGCGCTATTCACGACTACTGTTCGTCATCGGCAGCCCTGTGTATTATATCGTCGCCCAGAATAGCACACCTAACCGTGTATGCCTGAAATAAATGAAGAGTGATTCATTGTGCTGGATATCAATCCAATTTAGTGACCACAGTGGCAGGAGTCAATCCCCCAACCCGGCAACACAGGCCCCGGAGTGTCCGAACATCCCAGCACTTCATCTGTCCTAGACAAGAGACTGTTCACCAGACTCATTCCCTAGGATCCGACTGCCCAGCCTCGTGAACAGCAAACAGCATCCTACTGCAACAAGTGGGACTGCAATAACCCAGTACACCCAGAAATACCTTGCACCAGCCGAAAAGTCGCCACCCATGGAGAAGATGGCTGCTACGAAAGAGATGGGGATGAAGAGGGTCGCCAGGGACGTCAAGTATCCGACCTGCTGGGCCTGCTTGTTGGAGGCGGCTTGCGTGTAAGCCTGTGAAATGATGGCTAGTTGTTCTTTCAGGTTTTGAACGGCCTTCTGCAAACTTCTCCAGGCTTCTGCCTCCCAATCCGCGTCGGTCTCGGGTGTAGAGTATATCCCCAAGGCGTCATTGTTTCGGTAAAGTTCGCAGTCAATCCATTCCAGTGCCGACTTTGCGCGCACAAGACGGCCAAAGTCTCGCGGATCCCAAGGCCGTGACCAGGACTTCTCAAACAAGTTTTCGGCAGTGACTCCGATCGGGTGGCCGCCGACGCTCAATTGGTAGACTTCGTTCAAGATCTGGGCTTCGACAATCCGCAACCGAGCCGTGCACGCTGATAAGACTATCCTTCTGCAAATGTCCATGCAGCCTTGCGGGTCTTTGGTTTCCTCGCGTTTGACCAGAGGATAGAGCTGACAGATGTCTTGGAACATGGACTCCATTCCAGGAGATCGTTCGGCGTTGATCCAATCCGCCGAGTTTGGCCCCAGAACGGTGGTAGAGGAGAAGCTGGGATACCAGCTCCCCTGCTGCTGTAGGCTCGCTCGAATATGATCGAAAGGTGGGATGGAATTGCTGTGGTCTACCTCTCGGGTTGAGTTCGACCCAATCCACTTCACGAACTTGCCGAGAGGCGGGTCAACAAGCAAGATGGCTGATATACCTCTGTTAGCCAAATACCTAGTGACGACAGAATCGAGAGGAATGAGTGACTTTACCATCCCAGGACTCCCCGTTGCTCGAGCTCCAGAATGAAAGGTGTTCGGAGCTCCAGAGTGGCCCGTCGAAGTCCCCGAACACCGTGAGGCGGGAGAGATGACGACGGACACTTGATTCCATAACGTAGAAAGGGTTATCGCTGTCTCCCTTGAGCTGAATGATTTTTGCCTTGTGCAGCCTCGGGAACGTAAGGGTGAACTGATTCTGGCGCTCGTAGTAACGCGGTGTTTGATTCAGCAGATTGCCAGTGACACTTCCAATACCAGCCCAATGAGATGCAAAAAAGGTTGGAGGCACTCTGAGACTTGCTCCTAAGACCGTGACGTGGTTCCTGGGCAGCCCTTCGAGCACAAAAACCCGTCGAAGCACGGCGCCAGTTGCATGAGTTTGGTTCAAGCGGCGTCTTAATGCTGCCGATGATGCGAGTCTCTTCACAGAAGGTATGGCCTTGTCCTCGAATTCGATCATGGAAATCTGGCCTTCTTCTAGTAGAGAAGACGTTTGAGAAGATAGATGGTCCACAAATTTGGGATACTGTTCCTTCAGGGTGGGCTGGAGCAGCGACCAGTAACGATCCTCATCTGGGTGAGGAGGCATGACGGCTTGGTTGACTTGGCAAGTGGGAGGTTAGTTTCTTGAAGTATTCGATTCGTTAGGAGGTCTAATATATGGTGCTATAAAATAGCTACTTTATGAGGGAACTTTCTGACGTGTTTCGACTTTAACTTGCTTGATGGAGGCGCGAAAGTCTCAGCCTGCAATGCCGGACGCATTCTTTCACCCACTCACCTAACCTCATGATAAGATGCTAACCAACGCTGTAGCATGCATGGTGGATGGGCAAGTAGGACACGTGCTTGTCGATGATTTGCGAGAGCCCTGCAGGTCGGCTGGCGGTTGAAGGCCCAGACAAAGTGGAGGCTTGACGCGATTGGTGAGGGAAAAGGCCATTAAGTTCTCGGCCTTCTCAAGGACATCAATTTCCCAGTCATTGTCCAGTGCGACTGATGGTGTCCCCCATGTGCTATCCTGCGCTACATGCAACTAATGGACGAGAGTTGATGTGGTTAGCGAGGAAGGCTTGCTGGGAGGCCTCCGTGATTCAACACGATGCACATATACTTCTGCAGAGCGCTACAGTTTATCCATCGGCTCTCAACTGAAGCTTCTCTACTTCCATTAACAATACCTCACGCCTGTGTCGCCTTCTGCAGCTATTCAGGTTAAACGATCAGTGTCTGGCGACGACAATCGACATCAACGGAACATTGACCTTTGAGGACTCCCCTGTCCTAGCCAAACCAGCCAAAACCAAACACAAAGAAAGAGCAATTTATCTATCAAGACGCCACTCCTACCTTCAGTATATCAGACGCCGTTTGAAAGTTATGGATGATGCGGCCGAAAACCACAACCAGGAAGCCTTGCGAGCGTTCGGAATCGACCTAAGCAACCAGGACCTTGCCGACATGTTTGCCACCTGCGTTTTCTGTCTCGACAAAGCCACCGACGGAGCATCAAGCCTTGAAGTGAGTACCAGATTCCCGAGCGTAGTCTAGGCTTCTTGTGCATGCCTTATAATCCCAGTGATCCCAGGTAACCCGAGATAGAGAAGGTCTATCCTTGCACTTCATCCCAAGCCCTACATAGATGCCATTCTGATTGACTCTTGTTGCGGCTCGTCATCTTCTGCTGACACCTTTAGAAGATCCCCCTAGTCCACGTCCGCTATTTGTTTCTTTGCCACGTTCCATCTATCGTCGGGCCGGGTTGAGTTAGTACCAGAATTGGGTTCGCTCGATCCCATGTTATCGTCACCTGTCGGTAGATTCGGGGGCAAATTGCATCCGGTATTGTACAAATATGCCCGAGTTCCATCCATCATTACTAACTCGGCCTAAGGACGGTCGAAGCCACTTTATATTCGGCCGAACACCGGTAGAAATAGACGTTCGGATGCCAGCCGTCTCAAGTTATTGATAAGACTTGGCTCAAAACAAACAACGGCTGATAACCGCTGGCTGATTTGTTGTCGGAGACAATTCCAAGGGCACACAAACATGTCGGACCAAGGAGAGGAGTAGTATTAATACCCTCCTAGGGTATTGTCTAGGTTTTAATCTTGCACTTATTACTTCAAGTTCTCTCGTTAGTCAAGAGTGAGGCTGATCCGGAAAATCCGTTACAGCGTTGATATTCTACCGCCCACTGGCCCAGCAAGCGAACATGGGGCATCCACCTATTCCCGTTGGTTTCGTCGGCTTATCTTCAAGACCGTGAGTTGCTAAAAGAAGTCTATTCTACCATTAAAACTGACAAGATCCAGCGAGTGGTCATGGGCTGTGGCAGC
Organism: Fusarium nematophilum; assembly: GCA_033030565.1. Lineage (NCBI taxonomy): Eukaryota > Fungi > Ascomycota > Sordariomycetes > Hypocreales > Nectriaceae > Fusarium > Fusarium nematophilum. The sequence continues at coordinate 45,002 of JAVIXY010000148.1, forward strand.
TCATCTGCCGTACTTTGCCCAATCCACCAGCTACAAGATTGCAGCGCCGGAGAACAGTTCGGTCGAGACAGCGAAGGAGGCCATCAAGGTTCACAAGCTGGAAGACGACATCAACGCACATGGCGATATCCAGTCGATTGTCTGATCCTTCCGTCGACCTGGTCGCTGTTGCGGTCAAGGTTCCTCTCCTGCTCCTGTTGTCGAAGCAGCCCTGAACACCAGGAAATCCGTCCAGGAAATCCGTCTTTTGCGAGTGGCCCCTAGCACGAAACGCCGCGGAAGTCTAGCATCTTGCGTCTCTCGCCCAATCGAAGGGCGCCAAGACTCTGATTGGCCTCCAAGGTCGTCAAGATCCCGCCGTGCTAAAGGCCAAGCAGATGGTCGCGTCGGGTGACTTGGGGGATATCCCCCAAACCACCATGCTGTTTACGAGCCTTTGGTTCGACGCTGTCGTCCCGGAGCCCGCGGTGTATGGTGTCGATATCGAGAACGGGGCCAACTTGATGTCCATTTCTGTTGGCCATGCGCTTGACGCCTTGTGCTTTGTCTTGGGAGAGCTGAATGGAATCCAAGCAACTCTTGCCAACAACCGTCCCGAGATTACCGTCGGCGATGCGGCCGGAAAGCCCAAAGGAACCGTCAAGAAGACCTCACACGATCACTGCTCCGTCATTGGTACACTGTCGGGAGGCGGAGTTGCAACGGCCGTTTGTCAGGGTGGCATGAGTGCAGTCGGCAAGAACTTCTACTGGGAAATCACCGGGACCAAGGGCACGCTGCTTCTCGAAGGGCCGATGGGTAACATTCAAGGGTTCCCTCCAACGATCAAGTTTGTCAAGGCCGAGCCCGAAGCCAAACTCGAGACGATTGAGGTTCCTCTCGCGACGGACTTTGCATACAACACTGGCAAGGCCTGGGATGCTTTTGCTGGAGACGGGCCCGGCGAGGCTCCTGACTTCCAGGTTGCGTTGACGAGGCATCGGATGTTAGAAGCGATTTATAGGAGCAATGAGAGGGGGACGAGGGAGGATTATGATTAATGCTAGTAGGGTTCAGATATGACCGACATTTAATATATGGACTAGGGCCTGCTAGACTTTCAGTTAGCCAGTGTAGGATGTGATAGGCAATCAATGCCAACATTGAGTTCGCACAGTCAGTGTCAACGTCATGTCCAATAATGCTGTCCATGTCACGCTTGGGCTTTTGTCTACGAGAATACTACACTGGATCACCTCGAGCCCCTCATAGCATTCTCTGATGGGGGACACCAGAAATGCTGGCCTTTATACGCCCCTACGCTGTAGTCACAGCACATGACTGCTAAGCGCAAGACCTATGTCGCGATTGCAACCGGTACTGAGCAGGGATGCATGAAATTAGGATAGACATGAACTCGCGTTGGCGCTCAGGACTTACTGGTTCTGCAGTTCCGAGCTGCTCAGCTACTTCTATTCTTCATTATTTTTGGAGTCGACTGGTATCGCATTTCCGATTGGTTGATGCATGGCACAGGGTCCATCCTCAGTGGAATATCAGTTCCACCGATGCCGGCTTATGCGTCGACCGTTCGCCCCTCAGGCAGCATAAGACTCAGCCATCAACCGCTCTTGGATCGCCAGTCAACTGCCGCCGAAAGCCATCAATGTTGCAGTGCCGTATTGTATTCTTGAATGGGTCCCTGGGCTTTGAAAGGCCGCAGCGAGAGTGTCGCTCCCCAGCGTCGAACTGCGAAAAGGAATGGCTTGAATCAGACCTCGATGATGTCCGGCACGATGTCTTGCACTCACCACCAGCTGACAGTCCAACCTCCGGACAAAGGGCTTCAAGGTATGCTAGAAGCTATCGCAGTCAGTCCCGTCTGGTGAATCTGGATGGAGTCGCGACGATTCAATGGCCTACGCTCGGGTACTCTGGCTCGCCGGAGAATGCCATGAGCCCCGCAGGCGAAAGGAACAACGGGACAATCATCCTGAAGCTCCCTGTTGAAATCCGTATATACATCTACAAGAATCTTCTCGTCTCGGATCGCCCCGCAACCCTCTGCCCGGATCCGGGCGGAGTTCGCATAATGGGCCCTGGACCAGGCGACCTGCCCTACGGCCTGCATCCTCAGATCCTCGCAACCTGCCGTCAGATCAACCGAGAAGGCACCTCGATTCTCTATTCGGAGAATGCATTTCAACGAGACTTTTCTTGGCGAAGAAAATACTCCAGGTCAGGCATCGGACCCTGGCCACGGTCTGACAGTTCGCCACTCACGGCGGCCAATCTCAGCTCCGTCTTGCGCGTCCGGCTATTCCGGGGCTACAACCGTTGGTTTAGCGACAGCGGATACTTGAAAGCTCTGCGAGAGTTCCCTTCTTTGAGAGAGTTGCAAGCACACGTTGACCTCAATGACATCCCCGATGGTGTAGACCTCAAGAGGCTCTGGAAGGATACCATTGAGGCGGTCAGTGGGCATCGCCCACACCTGGTCTGCTTCAAAGCCCAACTCAGACTTTCCTTTGACGAGGAATACCGGGCTTGGTGCGATCGCCACAGAGGGAAGGACGAGGACGCCCCGCGCTTGGACTTTAGTATCCACAGGACGAAGAAGGTTGAGGTTGAGCAGTGGATGCGCGCACATCGCTTATTTGAGGGTCGAGAACTTGCCTGGACCTTCACGACCTAGACTTCTGAGTATGCCGGGCCATGCTGTTTGATTGCGTTTACGCTTGATAGGAGTCGCTGGGCGACGCAGACGGACAAGATCATGTGTTTCACGGAAGGTGATTATGGCGTTGAGACGAGTGTAGAGCCAGCCTAACCGCTGATTGGGGCCGCAAAGAGAGCGGAAAGGTAGTATGTAGATGAATATTATGAAGTTGTATTTCAGCCTGGCACTGGTAACTGTTATAGAGATCCTGGAACAGACCTCCAGGGCCGAGGTCACCCGCTCAATTTACCTCTACATGCAAGCCATGTCTTGAACGCGCTACAGCAACTGAACCTGGCTCACCTCTGGAACCAGATCAACAGCCTCCCCAGCCATAATCCCATAGACAAAGGCCTCGCCCACCAGCTTATACCCTTGACTCCGTCCCTCTTGTCCCGAAGCAGAAACGGTGTCTTGCCCCCCTTCAGGACGAAGACGGCATCCCCCACTTGAGCATTCCAAGGAGCCAGGCCGAGGTACCCCCTGGCTGTGACGAGAAGCCGCCGGTGCGCGCAGACCCGATAGATGCGGCGTACACACTCGCCGTACTCTTTACAAGCATCTTTCTCAGCCTTGGCCTCGTTAGATGCCTCGGCATTGATCCACTTGAACGTTTCCCAGAAGCCCATCGCCTCTAGCTCCTCCTCTGGGTGCCAGGCGCCTGACAGGTGGGAGATGACGTCAAACTCTATGCCGTCCACGACCAGCGTCCGGCAGTTCGTATCCGGATACACGCTGGCAGGGCCCATTCTGCCGCTGGCGCAGTACAAGGGTTCGGTCTAAGACCAGTCGAGTAGTGGTGTGGGATCGAGGTGCCTCTTTGCGGCCCAGTTGGGCACCCAAGACGGCAGCTTGGCAAGGTCCTCGACCAGTTTCTGGGGTGGTCGATACGGTTGATGGTTTGGGTCATATGCGACTCTGGCCCGGCCCAGGTTGTCCCATTTCTTTGTCCAGCCCTCGGGGAGATTCCTCTAAAGGCTGATTTCTTGTGGTGCCGATGGTGGCTGGTCCTTGAAGGGACTGTTCTCATGCCGCATCCCTGTGTTCCTGTCCACGTAGTAGCACGAGTCTTTGCCTTGCGGTACCCTCTCCCAGCCGGTTGGAAGTCGCACCCAGCCCATCCTGGGCTTCTTCCCCGGCCCCTCAGACACGAAGCCGCCAATATCGTGATATCGAGCTTGATCGAGCATACTAAAGACCAAATCAGGTGCTTCCCTCACCTCCACGGTTCTCCAATCTCTGGTGCAATTTAGAATATCCAGTGTGCCGGTGAGTTTGATCATAGACTTGGCAAACTGGACGTATGACCTCCACACCCGTGCCTTGTAGTTGGCCTTGAAGTCCGGATGCGATGAGAGCGACGTCAGCCCCAAGAAGCCGTAGATTCCATCACGCGCATTTGAGCAGCAGAGCCTTCTGAAGTCGTAGAGCATCTTGTACACGGAAACGTGGAAGACTCCCTGTGCTCACTTCTGGTCGTCTTGGTATTGATCCACGTAATAGACTCTCCCCTCTTCATTAGCCCGAGCCTCCCAGCCGGCTGGCAAAGATCTTGGGTGCTGCCAAGTTGTAGTTCCCGTGTTGTGGTCTACAAAGTACACCCGACCTGAGGCAGTGTCATACCGTCTCTCCCAGCCCAGAGGCAGGGCTGTGCCGCCCAGCCTCGGATCTCGTATGGTAGCTTTGCGGAGGTTGCTGTTCCAGAAACACTCCTTTCCTTGAATGCACCTCATTCTCCATCCTACCGGCAATGGACCCAGCAATTCCATGCGGGCTGGTGTCATTCTCGGATCCTGGATGGCCGCCACCCTCGTCTGCACGTTAAAGAAACGTGGCTCACTATCGTTATTCCATCGGATTTCCCACCCTTCTGGCAGCGGCCGAGTTGGCTGATTTCATATAAGGGGTCACGCCAGGACTCGGAGCCACCCAAACGGTCGACAAAGTACACCCTGCCATCGACGGAGTAGCGCTGCTCCCAGCTCATGACGGCAGGCTCTGGTATAGGCGCAGCGCTGTCAATTACATGACCGCTAGCACCCAAACTCGTGAGAGTATTGCCTTGGAACTGCTCAACGGTGAGCGGCACCATCCCTCCGATGGGTTGTGATCGGTGCGATGCGTCGTGGATCATGGTTTCCTGGAAGTTCTTTATGGTGTCGCTTTCAGAATCGGCAGCGTCTGGTCGCTGTGGTAGAGCTCAGTGACCATTCCATCAAGGAGACGTTAGCGTTTAAATGAGAGGAGGAGATAGGGCATCAACGTCGTGTTCATATTTCTGGTGGCGACATGACCATCAGCTGAGAGCCTGGTTGTCTTGAAGGGTGTTCAGCTTCAAGCCACTAACAAGGCAGAGCCAATGAACTCGCTCGATCGCCCAATAGTTCCTAGGCCGAGAACGATCCATCCAGCCTGATGAGAAGAGGAGGTTATCGCTGCTGATAAAAGAAGCAATCATGGCCGAGAGAATTTTCTCAAGGAACGATGATTGAAATCCCGTGATGGTATTATCTGGCCGAAGCGGTGGTCGACTTCTTACCCTCCTCCTCAATCACCTTACTTCCATCTAATTCCCCCGGTTACCCGAGATTGTCGCCGGCATTATCCAGTCATTTTCTCTGATGATACTTGAAACGGCCTCCTGTGGCTGGCTTCACTGTCTCGGAGAAATCCACAGCCTGATTCAAGGTGACATCGAATCGGAAGCGAATCATCTTTTGGCCACTCCATCTGGATTGGCCCAGGGAACACTACTGAATCTCTGCAAATTGGCCTGTGGGTTGCTGAAACTGCCCGTGGGAGCTCCCGGGTGTGCTCTACAGATGAAAATCACATTTCCTGCACGTGTGACGAAGTCCCAGGATAGCAGCACGTCACGGCTCATTAAAACGTCTATTGAGTCAAGCTGGAAGCTCCCCCTTTCCGATTCCGCTACCCCTGCTCGTGGCTCACGATCTCGACCCCGCCAGGCCACTTTCGATTGACTTATCAATCCTAGGGGTAGAGATGTATCATCGTCCGGTTGTGAATAAGAACAGCAATATGTGTCGACTCTTACCGACAGAGATAGCCGCTGTGCGTATGAAAACCATCTACCTTTAGCAAGGAATAAGCTCATCACAATACTCCTAGATCGCGTGTAGGTCGAGTATAAAGGGCTCAAGTTCCACGAACAAATGTTGCCGCTGGACAAACAAGATCACACGATCGAGAGGACCGAAATCTCCAACTGCTTCCACAAAACTAGTCGCGGCATGTGCTTCAATGACCGTCGCGAGTCGACCTGCTGGGGGTGTCGCCGTCTGATCGGTGTCCGAGAGTACCCAGTAATGTGCGCCGAGGCCAAGAGAAACCAGCACTGTACCATGTCAACCGTCACGTCGAGATACGACATCTCACCGCTGAATTGTGAGAGGTGCAAGGCGGCAGAGGAAGAGAGGAAGAGAAAGGCTGACGAGAATGCGGACGCAGCGAACGGGTGAGCCGTGAGTATGATGCATCCATAGTCAGGCAGTGAGCCTACATGATTCGAGGGAATAGGTACACAATGAGGCCAATATAGCATTGATCAAGACTATTGGTTCAACACGCTCCCAAACTCGAGGTTTCATCCCGTGCTCAAGTCTCCAACAACCCGCCCAGCTGTCTTGTTCACGTACACTGGCCCATCCTTCAGCCTAGACAAGGACACAGGATTATCCGCGCCATAAGCTTGACCATCTTCTTCGTCACTCGCTTTCTCCTCGCCGCGTATTCAGCGGCGTCGTTGACATGTGGGAACGGCACGTCAGGGACCTCCTTGCCCAGAAAGCGACACAATGGTTCCCACCCGTCCGAGAGCTTAAAGTCGAGAAGCTGGTCACCAGGGACCGTCTCCCGCACGTACTTGTAGTGCCTGATATATGCCGTCTTCAGGTTCTTGATGACATCTTTCGGAGATTCGGCCCTCGCCCAGCCCTGTTGCATTCGGAAGCATGTGGGAGCGCTGCCGTATCCGGTGATCTTTGACGTCTTCATCACAAAGGCCCTGTATCTGGGGTTTGTCAAGGGCTCCAATACGGGCAAGATGCTGTTGTACCACTTTTCAATGTCGCGCTCAACGAGGATGACCTTGGCGTCGGGATACGCAGGGACCAGCGACTCGGCGTAGAAGGAGGCTATGTCGGATACGGCATCGTATTCGCCAAAGACCTCGTCCCATTCAGCCCGCGAGAACGGCACGCCCCGATAAGTAGGCAGGTTGGGGAAGGTTGCGTCATTGGCGCGTTCCAAGATGGGCCACTGCCACTGAAGGTCTTCGTACTCGCAGGCATCCCATCCGTGGTGGACGTTGGGGTATCCTAGGATCTGGAGAGCTTTCATGAGGGAAGCTGTTCCTGTGCGAGCCAGTCCCAAGCACAAGATGGGCGGTGATGAGGTCGACTTTGTCGCCGGCGTCTTCTCATTTTCGTTCGGAATGGCCTCAGTCGGGGCCGTAGTAGCGGCCCCTTTCTCGGCAGCCATGTCGAGCCGCGATGGATGCTGATTGTGTTGGACGTAAGCGTCAGAAAAATCAACCACCCCGAGAATGCCGGGGCCTGTCATTTATTATATGCCTAAGCATCGCATGATACATAGACCCGGAAGCGGTACCCCAACCAAGGCTTAGTGCTGAGCCCCTCGGATTGATAACTCGGACTCCAATCGGGCCCCCCCTGTCAGCCGCTGGCCGATGTTACGCCAAAGGTCTTACTAATAAGCCCAACAGACAGGGTCAAGTCGGGCATATCATTCGGGGCCAGTAAAATCAGCATGGGGATAAGGAAATGGGTGTGTGGGCTCGGGCCATCGGACAGGGCCTCCGAAGGTCCGCCATCGATCAGCGTCATCGCCACCAGTATCCGAGCGAGGGCAGCACTTTGATACGAGAGTAAGCCACAGTAGCAGATATTGAACATGTCGATCCAGTTGATGCAGGGCCCGGGTGTCCCGCGAACAGCCTTCGAGAATGTTGCCGCGTTCCATTGTCCAATCAAGGACTGGCTGATTCAGGTCTACGATGCGCAGGGACAAGACTACTACAAGATGTATTGGAGCATTAGAAACGGCCATAGACATTGAGACAGGAAAACATGATTTTAGAACCCACACCTTGTACGAGGGGGGCCTTGTAGGAGATTCCAGGTCATGAGACTTCAGCCATCACGAAAGCGAAGGGCGGGTCTATCGGGAAAATTAATTTCAATTAAACTGCAGGGAGTTGCAACATCGTGGGAGTGTCGAGGCGTTCAGACCACTCGAAATTTTCACCAACCGTATCTCGAAATTGGTTTCCTCCTGGAATATGAAATACTACAAACGTTCAGTCATATTTTCGCTTGCATGCGCCGAACCCCCCGATCAGAATGCACCGGCCCATATGGGACGGAGGCAAGGGGAGTTCTCTCGTGACGAAGTTTGATATCTACGTATCCGTGGTTTATGTATAAAGAAACTGTCCAGATAAAGGTTACGAGTTGAGATTGTCCTATTCAGCTACATCGGCTCCAAGAAAAATGCCTGGTGTTATCAATCTCATTGACCTTCGGCTCCGGCCTAAAGGTTACACCCTGCTTAACACCCGCAAAGAAACAACAAATAATGAGGGCAATGAGTTAGGAAAGATAAAAGAGATTAAAAGAAAATAAAAGCTAAAAATAGGCAACAAAGGCAAAAAAGCAAAAGTGAGGAAGAAGACAGATGAGAAGGTCCAAGGCTGCTCCAATCCATCAGGTCTCCAAGGGACTAATAATGGCGGATACCAGGGCCCCGGGGTTTCTCAATCCATTCAACTCGTTGGCAGTGAGGTAACCCGAACGAGTCGGCTTGTCGGGCTGCTGTCGACCACTTGATCGCGAGCTTCCGAAGAGCGACTACCGAGTTAGTTTGAAAGTGATGAGTGGCGAAAAGGCACTCAGAATGCAAACCAGTCCATGCTGCCGCCTTTCATGTTGTCATCCTCCGAATCAGGATCCTGGTCGTCAGGATGAGGCTTGGTCATGTACTCCATGACCAACGGAAACCGTTCAGCCACCACAAGGTCAGTCATATCCTGACCATTATTTTCCGTGACGAATTGGCGCCATTCAGCTTCGAACTGGATATCCTCTGGAAGATTTCTAAGCCACCGGCCGGCATTGTGGCGGAACCATGACTCAAATCCTCCGTCAGCATCCCAGGCCTCAGGCCAGGTCCCGTCATCCTCCACGTCACTGAGGTAGGCCATGACCTCGAGCCGGCGAGCACCAAAGTCGATTTGTCTCAGCAGAGGATAGGTTTCCATGTTGACTCCCTTCGCATTCAGATACGCGATCGCTTGCTGGCAGCGGAAAAATGGATCGATGGCATGGGGTCCAGAGAAGGGTTCGCAGAGAGGGCTGTCCTACAGCTCAGGATTGATCTGCAGCGTCGCCTTGAATGCGCCTTTGACATAGATCCGTCCCCAGGCCTCAGCATCGGTCATGCTGTGAACGTACAGAGGCGCCGGGCCATTGTCATTTCTGAGCGCCTCGAGCGGATCTGGCATGGCGGGCACGTTATCTTCAGGAACCTCGGGCATCTCGCCCTCCGACATGATGCTCATTGGCATGTCCAGGAGCAAGTCATCCCCAGGCATAAAGTGCGGGGGCATGCCAGCCCGGGGCGCTTTGTCCTGGGGTGTGGTGTCGTCAGGCATGGTGCAAAGTAGCTCAGACGAGGAGTGACGGGAATGATATGTTCGGCAAGGAAAGGATGCTTTGTGTTGTTGACGATGCTGCGTAGGGTTTGCTGTGGGTGGTGGATGATGAGAAGAAAGCCAGAATCTCAGCAGAAAGGTGGGATATTTATACTCTACGACGTCGAAGTGAATTAATAAATGAACGGTATGTGAATGTGCTAAAATTAATCATTACTCTGCTATCTTGCTAATGTTCAGCCATGCGTTGCGAGTCAGCATTGAATGATAAACTGTGAAGCATGCCCGACTAATGACGGCTTCGGTTGTTCACTAATGGAGAAGGACAATAGGGTTCCGGCCAAACGATTAATGGTCAGATTTATAATCTAGACCCGCAACTGCTGTTCCCGAGGCTGGCAACCGTACGTGGCTTTGGTAGAACACTCAGGTGGTGTCCTGAGACGCTGTTCTCGGGATTCACCACACGCCTCGGTTCAAGACAGTCTCATAGTTCAGCAGCTTCATTTGGCCACTAACACGCATAGCTTCTTGTGAATTCACATCAGAACCACCGGTCGGATCTCTGGCTTTCCCCGTTTCATCAAACTTCTTACTGACCTTGATCAAATGGGTTTCGACGGTGCCACACAGCCTGGAACTCGTGCGGGCGGCAGTCCTGTCGCTGGATCGTGGCCTTCCATTTACTCTCGAAACACCAGTCCTGCGATTAGAAGCTCGAAGGTTCTCATCCAGGGATGGCGTATCTACTCATAATACCAGGATCGCCAAGTTCGACTACTTGGTCCTGATCTTCGTCAGACTCCTCATCCGCCGACCCCTGACCATTCGTGTTTCCGCTCGCTACCAGATACCGTTTCCTTCGCTCGAGCTCTGCAAGGGTTGATCTGACACCCCCAAAGCACCAAGATTGCTCTTGCAACTTCTGCCGGAGATAATTCAAGTCGGAGACACCAACTATGGAAAGAAGGTCTCCTGTGTCCTGGCCATTTGTCCTTGCCGAGCTGGGATCTTGCAGAAGTACCGAGGCTGCAACGAAGAGACAATGGCTCGTGAAAGGGCTGGAGAGGTACCCTTGCTGATCCACCAGTTCGGCAGTGTTCAATATCTGAACGATCTTCTGACAAGCCATCAATGCAGTCTTGAAGGACTCCCCGTCATCATGATTTCCCTGCCCTACATCTCCTGGGCTTTGGTGGGATAGGAGTATTATAAAGGTGTAAAAGTATAGATGGAGCATCAGAAAGAGACCCGAATGTCCATTGCAAGCGCTCTTCTTGTAGTTTTCGATGGTGAAGATCAGCTCTGGCCCCAGTGACTGATATTGTACCATCAGACTTTGCTTGGCTCGAGCAAGGTCATGCGATACATCCCGCTCCGGTACTCGTTCAGAAACTCGGTGGCGGTTCAAAAGCTCAACCGCTTCGGAGAAATAGACCATGAAATGAACCATTTGCGGAAAGACAAGGTTGTCTATGGAGGCGCCATCCTCAAAATCGAGCTGGGTTAGCTTCATGTCTTGAGCAGTAGGAACCAGAACATCGATCTCGGCCCGCCGCAACGTCGGCGGTCGCCCTGTGAGGAGGGAGACGCACACGTCTATGATGAAGACGGACCAAAACATGACCAGTCGCGCCTTTTGCTGATGCAAGGCTGACTGCTCGTCCGTGACGATTTCCTTGCCCTCGGGTGTCAGCGGAGTGTGGTCATAGAACACAGCCTGTGGGTCGCTGTCTCTCTTTGGTGAGCGATGGAAGCCAAGGTCTTGAGCCATCCGGATGGCCATGCCCGAGAGCATCCACAGGCCTGGTTGAAATTGTCAGCCACTTTCTTTTACGGTTGGTCGGCTGGACTAACCCGCTTCGTTGTTATCTCCAAACTCAGCCCAGGCAAGAATAAGCAGGCCGGCTACCACCTCTGGCTCAGGGATGCCTAATAAGGAGACCAGTTGTTCTTTGGCTCTCTTCAAGAATGGTGCCCCTCTTCGCCACTGAGTTTCCCGAGGTTCTTGGTCTCCGAGGGATGGTGGGTTGGACGGGAAAACCCGCATCGTTAGAGCTGTGATGGCATTGATCAGGAAGCTGGATGCTTGCCCGGAGCGAACGTGGCCTCCGAGAATGCGAGGGTTGAGGAAAGGGAAATGGCCACCAAAATGCTTGAAAAATACATCCAGAATTTCATGTATCGAGTCTATATCTAGGTCGTAGGGTGATTCGCCTGAGGCTGCGCGTTGGCGGGGTGTTGGAGAGGCCTGGACTGACATTCCGGCATGAGGACGAATGAACGGCTCGAAGGTGGCAGGGCTCTCTCGCTCGGATGTATTTTGCCTCTGGCGTGGTGAGTCGACAGCTATCGAAAGTCTTCTCAATCCTGGAAAGATGGCAGTCGGTCCAAACCTTCGATAGAAGCGAAGCCGTATTGCCTTCCGGCCATTGGACGAAGATCTCACGGTGCTATCATTCTGACTATCAAAGCTTCGACGCCTGGGTGAGGTTCCCAAGTGCTCGATACCTTCAAAGTCGAGTATGAAGTCTTGGATATCAGGCCAATCGTCCGGCATCCGAAGGTTCTCATATGAGCAGAATTCTCCGAGTCCTGGATCTGTATCCCGGACTTGGTCGGGACCCCACATTGAGGAATCTCCGTGGCTCATGCTAGGCGGCTGGCCAGAGTCCTCCGACCGCAGTGGCCTTCGTGTTGGACTCGGATAAACCCCGAGAACACGCTCGGGCTGTTGGGGCAGTTGACTTGTCGAGAGGGCCGTATTTAGAGCGTTCGAGTCTCTATGCTCGTGGCTCTGGTTCTCGGCCCGGATAGCTGGCGACCGGATATGCGGCGACGGCTCGTCCGTGGCTCGTGGTCCCAGTTTGCGCCGCTTCCTGCGGTCGATTGTGTCCCATCGGCACTCGATATTCGATTGCTTACAGGCCCGACAGATTACAGGGCCTGCGGCTTCGTCGCTCTCACGGTCGGCTGAGCTAACGGAAATATGACACTTCACCTTTCGCAACCGGCACATGTGACAGGCTGTCGAGGGCAGGCCGGTCTTCCGCTTACTGCTGGCATCGAAATCTTGGGCAGTGCACACGCGAAATGCCGCCTGGCCTATCTCAAGGGCCGTAGTCGGTTGCTTGCCGGATGCTCCTGGGTGCCTTTCCGTCTGATTTGCTCGACATGGATACATCTCTCGTCTTTCGCGGTAATCGTTGCCAGTGGTTTGAACGTCGAAGCGTCGTCGCGAGACCCAGTTTGTTGACTGAGGTAGTTGACTGAGGTAAGTGACACAAGTCGATGAGGGAAAATCGGGGTTTCCCCATTCTGCTTCTCCGAACCTCAACATGGAATAGTGCGGTCAATCTGCAGGTGCTTTTTTTATCCAGGACTTTTTACTTTATTTCAATCTAGGCTTATCTCCCTAAGTTATAGATTCTTATGAGAGAAGCCCCTATTAATTAAGCTTATTGATAGTATTCCTTAAATTTATTTTTTCCCACTGGACGTAACTGCAACAAGGTTTATTTAATAAATAAGCACCTCTTTATAAACCCTAGTTAACAGATGTATTATAGCTCCAAGCATGAGCTATAATATAGATAGGACCCGGAAATATGTCTGAGTATCACCTGATAGGATTGCAAATCTCAATGATAACTTTAGATAATCCAGTCCGGTCTAGAGTGAGCTATTTCCTTACTTGAAGGCTTTAGATATTCGCGTGTGGAGGCTTCGGGGTTACTGGATTCAGCACAGCCGAGGACAAAGCTTCCCAAATCAGGCTAAAGCCAGGTATTAAACTCTTCTCAATTGACTGCACCTGTCACTTTCTTCATGTTTCCTGGCATTTACTTATGTTTCCATGGGACGTTCAAAGGTTGGTCTACACCGGCCTCTTCAGACGCCTACCTGGGGATTAAGTCGCTACGAACCGACAAAATGTCCCCTCGCAGCCACACATCTCATCTAGAGATGCTGTCTTTAGAGATTGGAGATACGACTTTCTCGTCATTTGACCAGGTAACTGGCAGTCTCGGGGAGGCAGAACAATTGCCGACAGGGTAACACGGATTTGACACGAATCACTACCATTATATAAAGCGTCTCCTGGTGCTTTGATTTCTTTTTTAATTAGAGAAGAGCGAGCCGATAATCATGCCCCTCAGGGATCACTGCACCAGCCACCGTCCACAACATATGTGCTCCCCGTTACTCCGCTCGCCTCATCGCTGGCCAAGAACACAATCACCTTGGCCACCTCTTCCGGCATCAGGTCGCGCTGCAGGCTCTGTCCCCGCATCACCTCGGCACGGTACTCGGGCGTCAAGACCTCATCCCTCTGTCGTTGGGTTGCAATGGCTCCCGGCATGACGCTGTTGATCCTGATGTTGGACCGCCCAACTTCCTTGCTCTGCACGCGGGTGAGGCCCATGATCGCTGCCTTGCAGGCCCCGTAGACGGGCTGTCCTGCGGCCGGGATGCGCCAGGTGATGGATCCAAGGTTCACGATGCTGCCTCCTCCTGCCTGTATCATTCCGGGTAGACAGGCTTGAGTCAGAAAGAAGACGTGCTTGAGATTGGAATTAATGTTGAAATCCCATAACTCAGGCGTCACGTCTAAGGTGCCAAGTCTGGCCTTGCTGCCCGCAGCCGCCGCGTTGTTGATCAGGACGTGGATGAGTCCATATTCTTCCCTAATCTTCATAGACGTAGCCTGTAGCTCATCCAAGTCGGAAACATCGCAAAAGAAAAACACGGGTGGTTTGATGGGAGTCCTCCCCTGGAATTCGGCTTCCTTCGATCGTGAAACGACGTGATCGATGGTTTTCTGCGCCGATTCCCTGGCGATATCGAGGAAGATGACTTGGCAGCCTTGAAGAGCAAAGAGCTCAACCGTCGCGGCGCCAATCCCCTCTGCGCCGCCCGTGATGAGGACCGTCTTGCCACGCAGGCTTGGATAAATGGCCGAACTTGCTGACATCTTGATGTTTATCGGAGTAGAAGGATTGTCAAGAGGGAGAGAATGAGGAAGAGGCTGGACGGGGTCGTTGGCTGCGGGGAAGGGTCGTATTTGAACTCAATCCTCGGGGGGCGTAGAAGGACCAATTCCTCGCCGAGTCTGTCCATACGCCACCGAATTGCTCATTTGAGGAAATCCGATGTGCTTGGGGTCGGACCAAAATCCGTGTTACCAGTGCTGTTTCGGGCTTTCCACTTTCGGCGATGACGTCTTTTGTGACGCCTCTGTCTATACTCCACAGGTAGGCAGGGCCCAGGTATCTTTCGCTGAGTTTGTGATGCGTTTATTAGTTAAATATTGCATCCCTAATACTTTGTGACTGCTTATTGAACTGACGGGGTAATTTATCTCTTACCATCTCCCACTGTGAATCTCGTTCCCACAACTGCGTATAGTAAGTATTCAACGAAAAACCGACCATGTATTTCTTGATGTGAGATTTCACTACATTATCCAAGCATGGACAAGGGGAGCTTACGTAGCAGTAATTCCATTTGACAATATCAAGACGTGCAGCTATGGCAGTGTTATCATTTATGTCACCCCACCAGATGGCTCTAGGGTAGCTTCTGTTGGACAGCATGCCTAGGCAGGGGTTCCTCGGAGGATGCCGAGGAGGACGCCGAACGCAGTCGGCCGGGCCCGACGACGGGGCATCCCGCCGCCCACTGCTCCTAAGCCGAATTAATTTCCCCGCAGACTTGTCTGAGCAAAGCTCCCTCCGCCAACCCACCGTCATGCGCAATCAGTAAAACGATTTGCCTTGAATACCGACCAGAGTCACAGATCTCTCAGCAAAATGCTGCAGACAAGCAACGGCAGTCAAAGACCTGGGCCCGTGCGGCGGCGGCGTGTCCCAGCAACTAGAGTATATCAAGCTTGCATCAACTGTAAGGATAAGAAACTCAGGGTGACTAGCCGTCAGGACTCGACAAACAAAGAGCATGTCTACTAATGCTGAGGCACGACAGTGTGATGATCAGATGCCTGCTTGTGGTAACTGTGAAAGATTTGGTCTTTGTAAGCCTCTTCCTCTTGGTCGTATTCTTCTACTTATTCTTCCATCCCAACAGCTTGCTTCGTTCGACATCCCAAAACCAAGAAAGAACTACCCCGGAATTATCTAGAACTGCTTGAAAGACAAGTCGCCAGTCTAGAAGGTCGCGATCCAACAGAGTTCACACACCCTACATCATCTCCCTTGCCCGTTTCCTTGCCCGCCGCGGCAAGCAACGACCACGATAGCACCCCGTCGAACTCATACACCCCCCCAGCGAGGGGAGATGGCACAAGCGATTTATCATCCAGAGTCGGAATGCTCGACTTTCGGACTACACAGATGGAGCCCCAGTATCTGGGCTCTTCGTCTGCATTCGCCTTCTCCCGCATCATCAACCATTCTCTCAGTCGAGGTCTTCCCATCCAACAGTCAAACACAAGCCTCCAAGACAGACGCCCCTCATCACCATCACCATGTCTATTGCCAGAGTACGACGTCGCGGTGGCGCTCAGTAATGCTTACTTCAAAAACATCCATCCACAGTATCCTTTTCTGCATGAGCCGACCTTTAGGGCATGGGAGGCTCAACTCTACGATTCGTCTCAAGATTCGGCCGGCAACAGACTCTCCTCCTTGCCGTGGTTTTTTCTTAACATGGTAAGTCCGAACAGCATTATTACTCGTACTAGCCCTTGTCCAGGTCTCCCCCTTACCGTAGTGCAGGTGTATGCTGTGGCGGCTCTTCTCTCACCCAGCACTCAATCTTTAGCTGAGGTAGGTATTTAAGACTTCACCCACGATAAGCCGCTTTTAAATGCTAATCGCCCCTTCCTCAGCAACTCTACATGTCCGCCCAGCTGTACACCGACGTCTTATCCAAGGATAACATCGAGTCCATTCAGGCTCTGTTGTGTTACGCCATGTATTCTCTCCGCTCTTTGACTGGACCATCCCTCTGGTACAGGAAATCTCTCATATGTCCCTGGTTGTGACGGCGGTTAACAACTATATAGGAAGCTCACTGGTCTTGCACTGCGCCAATGCATCGAACTAGGCTATCATCGTGCCACTAAGCGACTCGCTCCCATGGGAAATCCTCTTCAACAAGAAATGCGCAAGAGAGTATTCTGGGTTGCACACGGAATAGACTGTTCGGTCGCCCTTAGACTGGGACGACCTCTGGGTATCCCTCTTCAGGAGATCGATGCTGAGGTAGTCAGATCCCCAAAGCTCCCCCAGACCACGAAAGGTATTAACAGCATTCCACATATAGTTTCCGTCTGATATTGACGACGCCTCAATCACCGTAACCGGGATTTCTAGTCCACCTCGGAGCGACCATAGTCAACCGTCAACACCAATGTCCACTGCTATTCACGTGTTCAAGCTACGCTGCATCTGGGCTCGCATCCACACCTCCCTGTTTTCAGACACTTCGCGCCTGAGTGTAGAAGATGACGCTTACCACGATCGAATTCTACAGTTGCGGGCAGATTTAGATGATTGGCTGGCGACTGCTCCGCCCTCTCGTCCGAGGGCAAGTGATGATCTGTCCATCTTTACCAAAAGAGCCTGGTACGACATGAACTATAGCTACACCATCCTTCTCCTCTATCGAAGTCAGCTAGCAGAGTACAGGGAGTCATCTAGTCAATTGTTTGAGGAGTGTATCGAGGCTTCCAGGAACATCTGCCAAGGGTACCGTCGACTCTACATAGGGACAGCCATAAGGTATACCTGGGGGACTCTTCACTGTCTTTTCTTAGCTGGATTGACATATTTGCATTGCCTTTGGACATCGCCCACAGCTTGGCAGTTAGTCCGACCAGATGACGTGAGCAAGACATGTACAGACTGCACCATGGTGCTGGTGGCGATAGCTGAGGGCTGGCCAGGTGCTGCCCCGTATCGTGACACCTTTGAGTCTCTTGCTAGCCGGACAGTTGCCATGGTTATCAACAAGAGTCGCGAGGTGACATCGCCGCTGCTTCCACCAGGCCCGTCAGAGGCCCAAGATCAGGGGAGCTGGAGTCACTGGATAAACGATATGGCTGAGGCTGGAGTGCTGGATGGGGTTGACGGACTTTTGGCCGGATTTCTCAGCGATTTCACTGCACAGTCGGACTGTTGAGAGGATATCTGGTTTATATTATTCAAGGCAAGCAAAAATATTGTATGATTGCGGTCAGAACAACTGAGGACCGCCACGACATCGGCCCCTTCGACAACCTCATCATTTTTAACCGTGACTTGTATGTCATGACTTTGTTCGACGAGGCACTGCGGAGCGTTCTGGTGGTGTTCGTGGGATCATCGTCGAGGAGAAGCCGTCTTTTAACCCTCCAGGTACGGGTATGAGGGAGGGCCTAGGCAAGTCTATTGTCTCCCCCTCACCGTCGGGCTTTTCCGAGTGGCTAGATGCCTGAAGCCGAGAGCCCTCTGGGCTGGATAACTTCCGAGCGGCTTTCGGACGATACCGAGGCGAGCAACCCAGTTTCCCGAAATATCCCTACTCTTTTCGGCGTTTGTGATCACTTGGAGACATGGCTCGGAAGGGGCCATGCCGATGTTAACCAAGCGAGAATGACAAGCTTCCGGATGGTTAGGGCATGTTTCTCGCGCATCTTGGAAGACACGTCCTCCCCAAGCACATCTTCCGCCTTGAATCAAGCCCTCTCCCTTGGACTCCCACTCGTCCTCAAGCCTCGCCATGTTCCGTAGCGCCATTCTTCATCCGTCAGTGTCTCATCTCGTGAGATATGCATCCACTATCGTGGGTCGGGACAAGCTCATGCGGCTGTTGCAATACTCGTCTCGGCTAAGGCTCTGGCACTTGATGCAAAGCAAAGATCCTGCGCCTTCAAGAGAACGATGGGCTCGGTTCATGACACAGCTTGCCCTCACGCGTAAACTGCTCCGCGTCGGCAAGAGCTTGGAGCATCTTCAGGTCGCAGCCGGTACTAAGGATGGCGATTTCTTCCTACGTCACATCTGCATGATCCGCCAACTTCTTTTTGCGGCGTACTTGGCTTGCGACAATATGATGGTTCCTGACAGCCTCGGGATGTATCCCTGGAAAGGTGCTGGGCGGATGCAAATCGAGGCCTCCCGGCTGTGGTTCAGTGCTGTGCTGTGCGGCCTGATTGAACAACTATACTGTTTCTATGGACTTGGCCAGCGCGGAAGATCCAAAAATAATATCAATCTGTAAGTTTCTGGCCGAACATTGGGACTGTTGGCGGCAGCCCAGAGATCTCCCCACAGGACGCATACTGACTTGCTAAAGACTTCAGGTACTGTCGGGACTTTGCGATTTGGGCATCTCATCTTCCGCTGTAGGGTTGACCAACTTGAATAATGGGGCCATTGGTATCTGCGGCATTGTGAGTAGTGTTATTGGTATTTATGGGCAATCCAAGGCGCTTTCAAGTGCCGGATCCAAATAGATAGTATTCAAGGGGTTGTCACGGGACGAAGCCGTGAAGCCGGTACCTCCAATCGAACGATATTGCATGGAGAACGTTCTTGCCGGCTTAACAAGAGATTTAAATGTTAATAAGTACGCCTATATTTTGGTATATTGAGCCAAGGAATTTGGTCGCAGGAGCAGTTGTTGATGGTTCTAGTCCAGAATATCCGGTAGCCTGTAATCTATTGAATGTCTTAACAGCAGCCTTACGCGTCCCCTTGTCTCCTATGTAGATGATTTATAAGCTTCTTGGGTAGGCCTTAGGAAGTTATCAGTATTTTAATCTTGTGAGACGATTGCCTCAAGCTTCTTCAGCACCATCACCCGTAAGAGAGGCATGAAGTTGGATCGGGCTCAAGCTAGTAGTAATTATTTCTAACTTGCGACGTGCCCCATCGTTGGCAAACTCCATCGAGAGGGAACTACTCTTGGTTGCCCCATGCACCACAAAGTGTCCAATCAAGATTCACACATGATACCATCGCTGCTGCTGCTCCAGATTGTATACTCTGAAACTGCCGATATACAAAAGGAGCCACCGCTCAAACCCAACTCAACCGCCCCCCGCCGTGGTGCGCATCATGTTGCCTGGCTATGAACCCAATGAGTATTTTAAATCCAGTTTAGACCTTATTGTGAACCGAGACCTGGGCGGATTCGCTGTGGTGCCGTCAGTCTTTGTGTCAGGAATGTCCGCCGGCCTTGGCTGTTGGGTGGCAGAGAGTGTGATTTACCTAGGCTTGTCACTCTTGCCCTGCTCTTCCTCGCCCTCGATGATGTCGCTAGAAGAGCTCCTGGTAGTTTTCCAGGCATTCAGCCACGGACCCTCGAAGAGGCGGTCGATCTCTTCAACACTCAGACCGGCGACCTCGGGGACCATCAAATACACATAGATCAGGCCCACGAAGCACCAACCAGCAAAGAAGAGGAAGGCTCCCCAGTTATCGGTGGCCTTGAGGAGGTCGGAGACGGAGAACTTGACGGCGTAGATGAACAGCCAGTGGAAGGTCTGACCAAGAGCACCACCGAAGGATCGGATTCGGTTGGGCCACAGTTCACCACCGAAGACGTAAGGCAAGATGAAGAGACCTGTTTGGTTATAGTCAGTCATAGTTTTCTCTCCAGAGGCTTCCTGGTATTTGAGACTCACCAACAGCATATCCAAAGGCGTGGATGAACAGAGCTGCGACGGCGAAACCGGATGCAGCCTTGCTCACCGGGCCTTCCTGGTTATACTTGATAAAAACGCCAATGTATATGTGCGAAAACATTTGGACTGCGATGCCGATGAAGAGCGATCGTCGACGGCCGAGGACATCAATGAAGAAGAAGGACGCGATAACACTAAACCACAGCTTCGAGAACCCATACATGCCGCTGAGGAAGATATTGTGGGCGACATCGGATTTACTACCTAGCAGGGCCATGATGGGGATGAAGTAGCTCGTGACAGAATTGGCACCGGAGAGCTGGGCCAGGGCATACGAGACCAGCACCTGCTGGAGCCGACGAAGGTTTGATGAGACGGTGAAGGTCTCCTTGACGATGGCCCGGAAGTTGGAGTTGCCCTCGACGTCACCGCGGGCAGTGATGATGGACGACTCGATATCTGCGAGCTCTCCAACGATACGGGGGTGGTCGGCGGGCAGACGACCAAGCTTGATCAGCACCGCGGCCGCTTCCTCCCGTCGGCCAACGAGGAGAAGCCATCTGGGCGACTCGCTGATGAAGAAGCTGGCAATGATGCAGCCGAAGATGAAGACGGACGCCGCGGCAGGGGGGATCTGGTACTGGAGCTTGCTATCCGGGACATTGTTGTAGATACCCAAGACACAAAAGCAGGCAATAGTCAACGCTGCACCCATGGAGACGGTATACCAAGAGGTTAAGAGGCCTCGGATCTCCTTGGGCGCGATCTCGACGATGCTCATCGGGCTAACAACGCTGAGTGCGCCGATGCCCATGCCCGAGACGATCCGCGCACCGATGAGACCCTTCATGTTGGGAGAGAAGCAGGTCGCCATCTGGCCGACGATCCACACAGCCGAGTAGAGGCGGTATGCCCATCGGCGGCCGATATAGTCGTTGATCAGGAAGGATAGGGCCGCGCCGATGGCGTAGCCGATGTAGATGATGGAGACGTAGGTTTGGATGTCGCCCGCCTCGGAGCCGGACTTGACGTCGAACTGCTTCTGGAAGCCCCCAAGGGAGGGGATGACGGCCGAGGCGCCTTGCTCCCACGCTGCAAAATCAAGACATGTCAGAGAGATGATGCGCAACAAGGCGACCGCAGGGGAATAATTACTCATGGGGAGGCCGCCTAGGGCATAGAGGAGAGAACTCCACAACAGCGTCCCGTTGAAGATGACCTCGCGGGGTGCTTCCCGGATACCCCTGCCGTACTTGGCAACGGACGACCGGGCGAAGATGCTCTTGAGGCCTATCGTTGTCGGGGATACAAAATGCTGAACGGCGTGGTTTGAATACGGGATGTTTGTGCTCAAAGGCTGAAGGGCACTTGATGCTGATGGGGCGAGAAAGACGGCACCTGACGCACGTGTCGAGGTATATGTATTGGTCCTGGCTTGAGACTTTGCCCCCCGGGCGAGGTTTATCTCTAGATTTGCTCGGAGACATACGAGTTTGGATATCTCGGAGGAATACGAGCTTCCGAGGGACGATCCCGGAAGTCTACCCGACTGACTCGAGTCCTCCGGACCGTCGGCTCTGCGTCGGATTATAAGTTGCGGGGTAAGCGGAGACTACGAAGAAGGGATTGTTGATAGCGAATTTCTGATCTGCTTGGGCTTTCGTGGCATTGCCAATCCCCCACGCGTGATATAGTACGCCTGCTCCAAGACGCAGAGATAAGAAAAGCCGGCAGAACTATCTCGAGATTACCGAGAATCTCGTCTTCCAGCTGTCGCTCTCTTGGGGACAGGGATCATACACGCCGTCCTGACGCTTCCACACACACACCAGAAGACGGAGCAGGGCGATATCAGCTGGCAGAGACGCCTTGACCGGTGGATATCTGAAATAGAATGGGCATGGTCGTCAGGCTCGACGGGACTGTTGTCCAAAATTTGTATGATTGGGTCTCCCTTCACAGAATCACGATACAGTAGCACAGCAGTTTTGGTAGGTATGATGCAAATTAATTTTATTATTCGTCCGACAACGGTATAGCAGCCATTGGCAAGTTAGAAACTCTCCTCTGTGCAGTAATGATGAGAACTGGTGATGCCATGACGCGGAGTTATCCAGCCACTTCTCAGGATTGACAATTCTTAATTCAGGTCCCATGTCTGGGCAGAGGGGAAGTGCTCGGATCATGAGGCCGGTAGTATAGTTGACAGCTCGCAGTCTTAAAGTTGTACACGCAAAGTAATGTTGATTCTGATGCCAAATCTGTAGCTTCTAAAGTCCTAGCCCAGCCCACAGCAGATCACCGACATTCAGAAATAGATGATGCGAGTTACAGCCTCGCCTTATCCTATAAGAACAGTCAGCAATGATCCTGTCAGGGGACGAACCTCCCTGGACCATACCAATGTACGCTTGAAATCGCTGGCTGTGTAATATACTAGGTCAGTAGCTGATATGGAGTGAAGGGTCACTGTCACCTACGAAGAGCCATTTCCAGCCTCGACATCTCACGGGGGCCATTCTCGCCTTCCGAAAGGCCGTTGTTATCCTGGCCAGGCTTGGCAATCCGCCATTTCCAGACCGGGGTGAACTGGTCAGGGACCTGCTCGAGCTGGTTCTTGACGTGCTGTTGGCAGTTCAGCGAGATATAGAACGTTGAATAGAAGCACCTCAGTGGCCACTTACTCGTCCTAGAATAGGCAGGAATTTGAAGCCGTGGCCACTGCATCGACTCAGTATGTTTTGTGCGCAAAGTGGGAGAATCCAGTCGATACTTACGAGCCCCCAGTGCAGATGAAGAGAGAGCTTGAATATCCCGGGACGTAGTCAATCACATACTAGTAAAGAGGTGAGTAAGACGTAGGGTGACGAGCCAACTCAAACCCACATCATTATCAATCGAATCGGTGTACCAACACAACTGTGACTGCGCGTTAGATCGATAGTTATTCAATATTCCATTCACACTACGCACCCGACTGTCCGAAAAGTCAAACTCTGCAAGCTCAGGTAAAGCCTGGGCAATGACCTTCTTCATGCGAGAAAGAGCATAGAGTGGCACGGTGTTGATAGGGTTTTTGGTGTACTTGGTGCGAGGCGTAGACACGCGGCTAAGAAATGTTAGCAGGTATCTGAGTAGACTTGAAGGGAACTCTTGACATACAGGCCCGGCTCGGTTGGGTGGTCCTCAAAGTTAGTAAACTGGTTTAAGAAATCAGCTGGTATGCTCCAAGTTTCACCTCTCTTCTGTTCCCGGCCGAAGAGTCGGTTTCTTGGTGCACCTTACCTTGCGACCGCGGAATCCAAACTTCAGACGACCCTGTTTTGTAATCGGGAAGCTGTTCCCCTGGTAGTAGCTAAGTCGGAGATCAATATGGATCTTGTCAGTTCATTCACGGCCCAACGTACTGGTCGCCCTCTCCCCTGCGGTAAGACCAGACAGGGTAGTTGTCCGGGTGGAATCTCTCCCAGAGGTCTTGTCGATGCTTAGGGATATCGATGAATGCAACTGTGCCAGCAGTGGCCTCGACAGCGTGAGCCGCCTCGGGAATGACTGAGGCCGTCCAGCTGCCGGCTAGATGAAACGTCAATAAGGGCTATAGCCTCGGGGGTTGGGTCCTACCGGCAACTACGACAAGGTCGGCAGAGTGGCGTTGGCCATCACAGGTCTTGATACCAATGATCCTCTTCTCCCGCCCGTTGGTCTCGGTGATCATGCTGGAGAAGGTTCCTTCAGGATCTCCCAGTACGAACTTGACTCCGAGCTGCTCACACAGGAACTTGGCATAAACACAAGCCTATGGGTTGCACATGTCAGTATCTCCATGCCAACTGATCAGGGCATGGAGTAGGTACCTTATCCGCGATTGTGACGCCGCCCTTGATGTCCATGAATCCATTGGTGTCTCCACCATTGATTTTGTCAATGACGTGGAGCTTCTCAATCCATTTGGGGCTGATCTGGCGCAGTCGCTCCTCATCTTCATCGTTGCCCTGGGTGGAATGTTAGACAGACTGAGGGGGAATATGCAATCAGGGTCTCCCACCTTGATAAACTGCATCTTCCGGATTTCAGGTGCGGTTCTCTCCATGGTCTCGAGACTCTCTTTGTAGAACTGCCTCAATTCCGGGCCCTCTGCAATGAAATAGTTTCCACACTCGAGGAGAAGCACGTCTTCTGGGGCAAGGCCCTTCGGCAGCTCGGATTGGGTGCTGCCGGCAATGCGCTTATTCCATGACAGCCAGATGTCGCGGGCCTCAATGGCAAGGTCTTGGTAGCTACAACAGTCAGCGTACCGGGAGGCTTCCAAATAACAACACGCACCCACATGAGCTTCTCGCCATAGGACATGCGAAAGACCTTGTTCAGGTCGGAAGAAGCACCGTCGCAGCCATCGGCCGGGTTGTAGAAATTCTTATCAAAAGCGCAGCGATCAAAAACGGCCACATCTTTGTAACCGCCACGGGCTAGCCATAGGGCAGTGCTCAGGCCAAAAACGCCTCCGCCGACGATGATGATTTTGGAGTGAGCTGTAAGCATCGTGAAGTTGAGGTGGTTCTTGAAGGTGACGATGGCTACAACTGCTTTTGCTGGGCCTGGGAGCGAGTGATGATGCTTGATCGAATGCAATGCAAAGACGTGTGAGTTGGTCGTGTGTGAAGATGAGAAGGTGACAATCCCTTGGAGTTGGCTCAAATTTATTCATCTCCGGCCTTGGCTAGATGGGGGCGCAACCATACTCGGCTTGTCGTATTCTTCCGCCAACGTGCCCGGTTGTTGACCGGGAGCACGCGTCTGGAAGACTCCGAGCCCCGCCGGGATCGGCAAGATACTGCATGGCAACGTAACCTCCGGCCATTTTACTCTGGCCCTCGGCTCAGCATTCTGGTCGGCCGAATACGAAAGAATGATAAGCTTGCCAACATAGCAGACAATAAGTTATCAGCATGGGGAGCCAAGTATGTTCTGTGTTTGAACTAACTTCCCATTCAGCAGCGTGCCTCCTTCTGGAGGTTGGAAAATGACTGCGGATCATTATCGGTTTCCTTCAGCCCCCTCGTATCTCCAAAAGATAGATAAAGCCAACACAATAATAACTGCCACAATTGCCACAGGATAAAGCCGATTGTTGATCAGGCCCTCTGCTGCACCATCGCCGCGAAATCCTGTGGCAGCGCTTCGGAAGCCTCCGGACTCAAACCAGCCTATGCTGTCGTATCGCCACGTTACAGGCCAAATTTCTGCTGACAGAGAAGCCAAAGCGGTTGGAGAAGGTGTGCCCTATCCATCAGAACACTCATTCACTGCAGATTTAGTGGAGGGCCTGCGATAACATCGGCCACTTCAAGCGAACGTCAGCCGCATTACGGTGTAGCTTCGCGGCGGTTCTGGACACTCAAACCCTGCTCACTGTGGCAAGCTACCTCTCGCAAAACGTAGAGGAGGGTTGGGGTTGCACACCAACACCGATTCAGCTTTCCCTATCATGCGTCCGACACCCCTGCTCTTCCGAACTACCAGCGCATACATCAAGATACTTCGATAGCGCCATCGATAGCTCCAGGCAGGCCTAGGTCCAGACCGTGGCAGGACGGCCGCTTCTTCGGGCGTGGTTACTTGGTATAACTATTCAGCGTCTCCTTCATATTTCTTCAACTCTGCGATACCATCCAAACGCCTTTCGTCATGATCTTCACAACTCTCACCGTTGTGTCTGCTGTCTTGTTGCAATGCGCCGCTCCAGTAGTGGCTGCTGCTACGCCCCATCCAGAGATTGTCGCAAGAGAAACCACGTCGCTATCGCCCTGTAAAAATGGGTGGCAGATGTACAATACCTCATGGGAGCCATTTTACTCTGGCCACAACGGGATTCCCTGGTCAATGTGGAGATCGGGATGCCGATATTTTTCTTGGGCGGGCGGCATTGGTGGCGGGACCTTTGAGGGAGCTCAGCAACTATGCCAGGCCGTGGCATTGCAGAGCGGTAAGATGGACGTTTCCATACTAGACACCTTGTCTAATAGAATAACTAGGCGACACAACTGCCATCATTGACGAGATCCTCTTCACCTCGCCCAGTGAAGGGGGCATGATCAGCCGTCACTGTTACGTGTGGTCAGACAGGACATGCATCACAACCCCCGACAACTTCACCCAGATTCTGGAGGATCAGTTTACGACTGCAAATACAGTTGGCTTCAAGAGAAAATGGGGTTATCAACAATGCGATGCCGCGCCTTCTTGCCCGCTGGGGAAACGTGCCACCAAGGAATGCCCCGGGACAGATCCTCCTTGCACCGCCCTCGTTAACGTCCGTGACGCCCGCTTAAAAGGGTACCAAACTGTCGTCTCTGCAAGATTCGTCAAGGATATCCAGCATCTCATCTCATGCGTCTCTGTCAAATCCTCTCTCGGCAACAAGGCTGCCCTCGACATAGTCAGTGCGAGTCGCTGCAGCTCATCCAAAGGCCTTACGCCCGCCGGCCTCAGCGATCATCAGATCGGACGTGCTATCGCGACAAGTGCATGGCTTACGGCTACTGTGCATATCACGCCACCAAGCCGTCGTGCAAGAAACTGCAGGGGTCACCCCAAGAGCGCGCAAAATGCTTGGGTTAATGATTTCTTGACCTGCGCCGGCAAGACAGGGCTCCAAGTTGGCGCCACCTTTTCAGTCGGCGACTGGAACCATTTCGAGCGCGACGTGCCAGACTTGCTTGCTGAATACAAGAAGTGTCAGCCAGTGCTAAAGACATTTTGCAACAAGAAATGCCCACAGGTCGCGAGGACAAATCCGAGCTTACAAATGTGTAATTGTCCTGGCTACTGAGTTTCGGAAAGTTAGTAGTTTGGGTTTTGAAGAAACCTTTGTATGATAGCTGCAGTTACTAAAGAAGGATTTGGAAAATAAAAGTAATTCATTGTGCCCGGATTGGTGCTAGGAACGGTCTAGGAGTATCACCCTTGATCTTCCGGGCACAAGGACAGAGGAGGCCCTGTGCAAGGTTCTGAGGACTGGCAGACCAGCTAAAGCTGTTAAGGGATGGGCCTTCAAGTCTATACAGAAGTTAACATTGATCATCGAAACAGTAAGCGACAGGACGCAAATAAGTTGGAAATATTACTATCCTCCCTTCACTCGTCCTCGTCCCCATTTCACGCTCGACACCAACGAATATGCTATCCCAGTATTACTCGACCACTGCGTCTGTGATCAATCGGAATTTACATGCAAGCCTAGACCTTCTTATCATTCCCCTCAGCCCTCTCAACCATATCCTGCAGAGGGAGGCCCTTCGTGTTGGCGTCATCTCCAAGAGCCCGCACCGCATCATTCTCCTGGATAATGACGGCACCTTTCTCGACGTGACTTACGCCTCCAAAGAGGGCATCCATTTCTTCTAGAGGCACTTGCTTCGTCTCGGGCAGGATGAAGTAGACTATAGTCGCCAGGCAGACGTTGGTGGACATGAAGAAGAAGAATGTCTTGCTGTACATGAGCTGTTAGCCGCATACTACTAATCAGGTTAGGATATCCACTCACAGGCCCTCGTTCTGGTAGAAGATAGGGAAGAACTGCTGGAAGATGGTGTTGGCGACTCCCTGCATCTGCACACTCATGCCGACGGCTGGACCCCTGACGTTCAGTGGGAAGATTTCGCTGGTGTAGGTCCAGGTTGTTGCGCCCCAGGTTGGCTTGTAGAAGAAGGCAAACAGAAAGGCCAAGAACGTAATGGCGATGCCAACTGGTCGGGTCTTGTCATCGGTACCGGGCGTCGTGAGACCGACTACGGGGATGATCATGGTGCATAAAGCCATGCCGCAGGCGCCGACGAGGAAGAGGAATCGGCGGCCATAACGGTCGACAGTCCAGACTGCGTTGAGGGTGAAGATAATGCCAAACGTGGCATTGAGAGCATTTATGAGGTTGATGGTATTGAAGTCGTCGTAGACCTTGGCGTAGATGGTCGACGAGTAGCTGTTGAGGGTGCCCTGGCCGCTGAGCTGCTGGCCTACGTTGATGAAGAAGGCCATGTAGAGTCGCTTTCGGATGCTCCCGTCCTTGAAGAGTGCAAGATAGGCTCTCCAACCTTCAGATTGCACCTCCTTCTCGTACTCGATAGCTTCCCGGATTGCCAGGAGCTCGTCCTCGACTCTCTGGGGGTCGGCACGAACGCGTGTCAGAGCCCTACGGGCGGCTTCGACGTCCTTGCGGCGGCTTATCAGCCATCGGGGAGACTCGGGGATGAATGGAAGTTGCGCAGTAATGATGAGTGGCATCATCATCTGGAAGATGACAACCATCTTCCAGTCCCACTCGCCTAGTCCTTCTCTGTTCCGTGCCGCAGCATAGTTGATCCAGTACGCGATAAAAGCGCCGACTGAGTAGAACATCTGCCAGAAACTCATCACCTTGCCACGAATCTGGGGCTCGGTGATCTCGCCAATGTAGATGGGGCCAGCAGCTGTAACCAAGTTAGTCAGGTCAGGGGGTGGATATTGTGCGGTGCATACTGATGGCCAGAGCCTGTCCTGCACCGATCAATACTCGGCCGAAGATGAAGACACCCATTTTGTGCCAGGGAGTAAAGGTCTGGATGAAGGTGGCAACGATGGTCATGATGCAGCCGATGGCCATTCCCCATCGGCGCCCAAGGTAATCAGCCTACGTGAAAGTCAGGGGTTAGCACTTCTGCCATAACTTTAGTCCAAATCCTACTTACGATGGGGCCAGAGAAGAACCATCCAGTCACGATACCTCCCACCGTATAAGTCGTGTTAATAAGGCCGATCATGTGCGCGTTGGGCTCGTTGAAATGGGCCTTCCAGTTGGGAGAGACTTGGATCGAATTGAAGACGGAGGCATCGTATCCCATGAGTATCATGCAGCCGGCTGCCACAAGGGCAACATACCTCGTCGTCGGTCAGTATGGACTGATGTGTTGGGCGTTTTCTTTTTCCTTACCAGTTGTAGACCAACTGTTTGGCTGGCATCTTGGAAAGAGGCGGGATGTTTCAATATTTCGGTAGTTAACAGTAAACTATTGCTGGAGAGATGAGTTGAACAAGACGTCTTTAAGCGGTGGGCAGTCTGGCTGGTCAAATACCCTGGGGTCTTAGGAAGTTCGACTTTCACCACCAGCCGCACCCTTGATGATGTAGCCTCATGAGCGTAGATGCATAACTTACATCCTCGACAGCCCAGCCGAATAGCATCAGGGATCTTGCCCCAGAAATATCACCCGATTGGAGGGAAAACAACCCATGCTCGACTACCTGCTCGCCTACCTTTAGGCTGAATGGGGTCGGGCTGATCTGTTGGAGCTAGAGGATCAAGGATTGCGGGGAAATGCCAGAGTCGAGTCAGGCCTCGTTCCTGACCCCGGAGTGCTATTGGGATGCTTCAACGCGCCTCAAAGATAGCGCACCGAAGACTTGCAGCCAGGATGGGTTATCTAGAACAGGCCACATCTTTGCTGATCAGGGGCGGGGCAACCCCAGGTTAAAAGATGCTATTCACTCCAAAAGGCGAAGGATCCCTATGCTTTAACATGCAATGTCTAAGCAGTGTAGACATACGATGTATTCTCACGCTCAGGCAGAGAATATGCTCGCACAACAAACGGCTCTTGTGAACTCAGTGTCAGTCAGTCTTGAGAAACTGACGCTTAACTTCCAGCCAGAAGGATTCACCAAGTCGACTGCCGAGAACACGCAGGCTAAGCGACGGAAATTGACCAGGCTAGTTACTAATACCCTCCTTCAGTGCAACATAGATTCAGGCTAAACCGAAGCGCTGCTCATCCATCAAGCCTCGCTCTGAGGGACCAGTATCCCACGGCACCAACGTGGGATATCGCTTGCAGGCGACAACCTGGACTGCTGTCATCATGAGACGACAACTGGCCCGACTTGACTGATCCCCAAATGGAGAACCCCACGAAGCTGGGGACTCCAGTTTAGCCACCGTAATGGCCTGGATTACCATCCTCTCCCCCGCGTTGCAGGAAGAATGTTTACCCAGGTTCATCAGCCGGCTACTGGTTAGCCCATGCGTCCTAAAGTCTGTCAGTAACACAAGGTTCTCCTTGCATCGAGCTCACGACATGTCAAGGTACTTCATGATCATGTCACTGCAAGTACCCATCCGGCGAGGCATCTTGGGATGCAAAATGGACATCTCAGCCCTGTAGAGACGCGCCGAGCGTTGACATAAAGGAGTGGAAGAGCTTCTTTTCCAGCCATTGCAATTATACACAGCAGTGAGAACAGCCTGCAGTGGCACGTCCTTTTCCATCTACACTTCACAGAATGCGTCTCTTCATTATTCTTTCTTGCATTCTTGCTTCGGCCTTTGCAGCACACAAGCCAAAGCTGCCCCGGTTTCCAGGCCTCGCAGCATTTCCCAAAGCGCCTGACAGATTTCAGCTACCTCGTGGCCCCAACCGCAACAAGGTCTGTGTCGTCAAGCCAGGACTCAAAGATGCTGGGCCTGCTATCTTGAAAGCCGCCAAAAAGTGCAACAATGGCGGCACTGTCTACTTGACTGAGGGAGACTACACCATCGCAACGCCACTTGACCTGACATTTCTGCATCGAGTCGACTTTGCTATCTTTGGCACAATCTACTTCAAGGACGACATCGCACACTGGCCCGGGAAGACCTTCAACTATCCTTACCAGACTGTCAGCCTCTTCTGGCGGTTCGGTGGCTCTCATGTCAACATCTATGGCGGCGGAAAGGGCGTCATCGATGGCCTGGGCCAGACTTATTGGAATGCCATGGTCGCTGATAAGAACGTTCTGAGACCGACCCTTTTCGGCACAGACGGGCTTCACCGATCCAGCATTACCGGGCTCACCATGAAAAACAGCCCTGGCTGGTTCAACTTCATCTCCAATTCGACCAACATCCTGATCAGCGACCTTGTGCTCGACGTGGTGCAGAAGAACGTCTCTGCACCGGCCAAGAACACGGACGGATGGGATACCTTTCGGAGCAGCAACATTGTTATCCAAAACTCCAAGATAGTCAACACGGATGGTTAGTATGAATTTCTCAGCTTACGGATAGCAAGGTGCTAACCGGTCAGACTGCGTATCTTTCAAGCCGAATTCCACCTCCGTCATCGTCCAAGGGCTCAATTGCACTGGCTCCCACGGTATCTCGGTTGGCAGCCTCGGCCAATACCCCGGTCAGATCGACATCGTCGAAGACATCTACATCTATAACATCACCATGTCCAAGTCCACCGATGGGGCTCGCATCAAGGTCTGGCCTGGTATTCCGCCAGGGAGCGATCTCAAGGACCAGGGCGGCGGTGGCGGCAGGGTCAGAAACGTGACCTATGAGCTATTTCATAATAACGCAAACGATCGTGAGTCGTGGCTGGTTTTTATTATCTCCGAGCCTTATAGCTGACAATGCAGATGCCATCGCGATTACCCAGTGCTACTACAGCAAGAACCAGTCCATGTGCGACGCATATCCGGTCAGTATTCGGCGTGCAAGAGACCAGTAGTTGTGGCTGACTGTGGAAACATACAGGCCAGCCTCAAGATCCAAGACATCACGTTCCTGGACTTTACGGGCACCACGAGCAAAAAATATGCACCACGCCTCGGCGAGCTAATCTGCAGCTCTCCCGATGTCTGCACCAACATTGTCGCCCACAACGTCGATGTCAGCCCTCCTGGAGATGGCACCGGGTACTTTACCTGCCACAACCTTGGCAAATCGAACGTGGACATTAACTGTCGCGAGGTTCAAACTTGAATATACAGGAGGGCCTCAGGGGTGTCTTGGGCGAGCGGAGGGCGTGGCCTAGGATCTTGACAAGAGCACAAGAATGCAAAGTTCTTCCGTGATTCGTCATGATGTACTCGTTTTTCTAGATTAGACCCTAGTTGTTCCAGTCACCCGGCGTCTGAATGTATCGGGGAGTGAAGATGCAGAATCCAAACGATCAATGATTCCCTTTTTCTGCTGGCTCCATCTGCTGAGCTCGGTTCCCTGACCGCCCGTCTTTCCCGTCCCAACACTTTACGGCCTCTTAATCTTGACTAGACCAAGTCCTTTAATCTTGACTACCTGATTGTGGTTTTTATGTTATGAATTACCTCATGAAGCATCCGACCGCCGTGGCCAAACTATCAGTCCGCAACGCTGTTGGCACCCGGCAAGCTTGCGACTGGGGACACAACATCCAATGAGCCTGGCATGTTGATTGATGCTTTGAGCGAAGGCAAGGGAGAAAGAGAGAAGGGCTAAAATCATCGCCACCTGTTGGGCTCGGGTAAACAAACCAAGAAGATTCTCATCGAACCGCTTCGGCGATGTTATGCCAACCTCGCTGTTTGGAAAGGACTCAGGATAAACTGATTCGTGGAGAAACGATCAAGAGGATAAACTCACTATAGCAAAGTAGATGTCATCCCGAGACCTTTGCCAGCCACCAGATGTTGTGTTTTGACATTGCAAACTTGCACTCTACTTTAGTCCAGGTACTCTTCTGTCACCAAAATTCCCCAAAAGACCCTGGCCCCTGGCCCCTGGCCCTTCATCCAGCCAAACCCCAAACCTCCACATCTCCATGGTTGGGGCCCTGAACGTGCTAGTACATTTAGCCTAAACTTCCCACAGCTGGTAACGTACCAGCAGGTTCGATTAGCCTGGGTGTGTAAAAGGTATGGTCGACATCAGCTGATAGGAGTCGAGGACAGCACTGTGACGACTAGCAGGTGATGGCGGATATTCAACCTTGTTCCAGTCTCTCAGACTGATGCGGTGGCTACCAATCCAACATCTGAATTGGTGGAACAACAACGTGTAAATGGATAAATTTGATTGTCGCGGCTATTCTGTAACAGAGCTCGGCCATTGTTTAACGGAGCTCGGGCTATTGTCTAGCGGGGATCGGCCTCTGTCTAACGGAGCTCGGTTCAAAGCTTAAGCTCTACACCTACTTTCCCTGGATTGAGCGAACGGGCACATAACTTTGCAAATCGATCGTTGGCTGCGGGTGATTTCCACCGGTCAAGCCATCATTAGCCTCCCGGGGCTGTTCCAGAAGCCGACTGGTGTTGGGTCAGAGAACTCAGGGACGTCTGCATCATGAGCTCACCGCCATCAGCAACGGAGACAACTACGTCATGTTCAAAGTTTGTTACAAGCTTTCACCCGGGTCAGTGCAACTGATGATGCCGCCTCCCAAGGTTTCCGATGCTGTACATTGAGAACTTGTTCAGCAAGGCCAGCCACCTTAATGGTCTTATTTACTACTCTAATTGCTGTGGATTCCCTGGCAGCCTTGCTGCACAATTCTAAAGTCGGCAAACGTTGCCACCCCTTCGGTGCCGCTGGCATACACTCCATAAATCGTACCTGCGCAATGTCAGATACGGTGTCACGGAGACTTAACGTACTTACCAGTGAAGTCATCTCCGCTCATGTCCGCAGATAGGATGGTTCCCAAGGTAATCTCGCCTTTCCACGACCCCTCTTGGAACAAGTCATACAAAAACACGTAGGTCTCGACTGTAGATCTGATGATGAGTTTGACGGAGGTGGAACCAGCAATAGACTTGCGACTGATGAAGGCAAACTCTTGTGCTCTATGAGCAGCTGCAAGAGATATCTCTCTGTCACTATCGATATCCAGGGATAGGTGGCGGTAAGTGTCTTTGTACAGAGATAGACCGCAGTGGCCTTGTACGGGCAGGTTCTTGAGGTCGAGCACAACCGAAGCTTCCGAGTCGAGAGCGACCTGTCGTTGTCCGACAAAGGTAGGTGATGCCTCTGCACAACCAAGTGCCACAGGGGTGGCCTTGAGATGGAGTTTGGTGGGCTCGGGCCCATGGGTGGCAGCTTGGAGATCAGGTGTCCGCAGCCACAGCGTATGAGGAGAATCGAGCCGTACATTGCGCGGCGTCGGTTCCGGGCTGCCGGAAAGCAGGTTTTTGGGTAGCTTACGTTGGTCGAAATTGACTACCTGCTGCAGCTCTACCGGCTCAATGGCCGGAAAGCACTTCTCTGGCCAAGTGACGGGTGCTAGATATGTTTCGCGGCTGAGAGGGTATGCCTCGCCGTGCTCGCGACGAGCCAGCATCGTGCACCACCATTCCCCCTCGGTGTCAGTGAAGAGGTCCCCGTGTCCAACACACTGAATAGTATGGTGCTTGCCTTGGGTGGTAAGGACGGGGTTACCCTCGTAAGACTCGTACGGTCCCCAGACGTTTTCCGACCGAGCCATGGTGATCTTGTGGCTTCGGTGGGTGCCGCCCTCTGCAATGAGAAGCCAGTAAATGCCGTCTTTCTTGTACAGATGAGGTCCTTCGGGGACCTTGTCGCCCGAGCCCGTCCAGATGTCTCTTAGCTCGGACAGATATTTTCCAGTAGCGACATCGATCTGGGCCTGACGAATAACGGTGGCGGGCTTCTTGCGATAGCCGTAGACCCAGCTTCCCTGCATGTAAATTTTGCCATCGTCATCAAAAAATAGGCTGGGGTCGATTCCCCGAAAGTCGAAGTAGATGGGATCACTAAACGAATCTGGATCCGAAAGGTCGTCGCAAGTGATGATAAAGTTCTCGGTCGAAAAGTCTTCATCCGACGGCATGTCATGGCGGCCCTTGAGATTGGTGCACACAATGTAGAACTTGCCGTCATAATAACGGATGGTTGGCGCGTACAAGCCTGCGGTGAAGAACTCGCCGTATTCGGCTCTGTTGATCTTGGTCGTCGCTCGGTCGAGATTCAACTGAGTGGTTCTGCAAATAGCGTGGCCTGCAAGTGTCAGCGCAACAAGATGTCAGGCGCTGCCTTGGCACATACCGATGAGTTCCCAACGAACCAAATCGGTCGACCTGTGGATAGGGAGGCCAGGGAAGAGCTGAAAGCTGGAATTGATCATGTAGAAATCCTCCCCGACTCGAACGATGGATGGGTCGGGGTAGAAGCCCGGGAGAATCGGGTTCTGGAAGTTCAAAGATTGGGACATGGTGATATTGCCCGTTTTTGGAAAACTCGACGAACTTGTTTCGTTCGACGATTGTTAGCTAGCTAGTCTTGCCTGCATATATACGATATCCTTCGTGGCATGTGGACTTGGTTATCAGGCCTGTCCCCGCACGAGTTGATGTGGAGCCTTCGTGTGGGTCCTATTTTGCCTGAATTCGAGGTGGCCTGTTTTGATCCAGGAGGATCAGATGTGTGGTAGAGGGAGCGGGCAAGGGCGTAACTAAATGAGGGGCGGCTCGGGGCTGGCGAGACATGGTCGCTCAGGCCCAGAGACGTATGTCTGGGGCCAGAGGAGGTGTCGATTTCATTGGACGAAACACAAAAAGGCAAGGGTCTGTACAGCGACTGTGCAAAGTGATACATATCTAGCCCCAACAACCAAGCCAAGACAGACTCACTTCGGCCGAAAGAAGTTTTGCATTCTCTCGCTTGCTTTAAGCTTATTGAATGGCATCCCTTCTCTCGATTTCTTTCACAGCTCGCCATGAGAAGTCAGTCGGTGGTGGGTACCTTAATAGGGAGCAATTAGCAAGAAAATCGATGATAGTTTCATATATATTTGCGTCATCTTTGAGGCAGTGGTAAATATCTCTCTACCTAAGGCTTGGGCCCAGTATACTTTAGAGAAAACAGTCCGCGCTCAATACTGTTCAGGACGATGTAGCCCGACTTAAAGTAGGGATACACGCTCCAAGCGCCACGGAAAGTGACGGACCCAGACGTGTTATCATCAAAAGGATCACAGTCAAAGAAACCGACCTGCTTAAACTTGGAACCGGTGGGATCTTCGGCAACGGAACTGACGTCGACGATGCGCAGGCCCGAGGCGTAGTTGGACTGGTAGGAAAGGCCATCCAGCACATACTGGTTGTGGTCGATGGTCGTCACGGGCGCAGAGTACACTCCGGTCATCTTGGGAGCCGTGAGATCCTTGACGTCCCAAATATACGTCTTGGTCTTTTGGTCTGGCGTCGTGCCGTCCATCTCGTCGAGCTCATCGTCCAGAAGAAGGTAGCGCATGTCGCTGGTGGCAAGCCAGCCCTGGTGGGTATAGGCGCTCCACGAGTAGCCGACGCGAGACAGCTGGACAGGTTTAGCCTTGTCGGTGACGTCGACAATGGTGAGAGAGTCCTCATTATAGTTGAAGCAGATCTCGTGGCCGTTAAAGGCCGTGTCGACACCGTCGTACACGACACACTGTGCGTCGTGGACATAGCCGTCGCGGGACTCACATCCGACATTGACGGGCTTTGCCGGGTCGGACACGTCGATCATGTACAGGCCACCGCGGCAGTTGTCAGCCGATCCCGTGCCCACAGCGTAGATCATGTTGGTTTCGGCGTTGGCGACGATGTTGTGCGAGTTACCGACTCCGCTGAAGAAGGCTGTCAGGTCGGAGGCGATTCTGAACGTCTGGGGGCTGCTCGGATTGATGCTGAGGAGCTTCTTCAGATCAAAGACCTGGATGCCGTGGCGGCTGGCCTCGGCGCCGATGTAGACGTGGTCTCCGATGACCTTCATATCTCTCCAGTCCGAGTTGACAGTCTGGGTTGGCAGCCGGCCGAGGTAGACGATGCTGCCGTCGGACTTGATCTCGGCAAAGGCAGTGCCGTCGCTCTGGCCGACGATGGCAAACTCCCTGCCAGTCGAGGATGTCCATCCTATCAGAGTTATTGTCAGCACGATGATCTACTTCTCAAGGACCTCCACTTCCGGCCACGTACCCCAGATGTCGTTGCCCATGCGCGTCCGGCTGCCCATGTCCTGGTGGCTCAAGAAGGCCATCATGTCGACGTTGTTGCAAGAGTACTCTCCAGCCTTTCCGTTGACGCACTTGGTCACCGCCATGGCACGGTACTGGTCTTCGTCAAAGGCACCTTCTTCGCGCATCTGCTCCCATTGATCTTGCTTGACGCTCTTGAGGGTTTCCATCTTGGCCGACATAGCACTGGCGCCAGTGGCAGCAACAGTCGCCAGCGCGAGGCCGGAAACAGCGGAGAACTTCATAGTTGCCAGTTGAAGGAAACCGATGCAAGGGCCTGTACAGGGTGGCTTCACAGGCTTGCCAGTGCTCAGGACCATGGGTAGAGGTCATACTTAAATACCCGCCGCTCGTTGGCCCCGGGTTTCCGATTGCCGTGAAGCTTTCAAGCATTTCAATGAGGCAGGTGAGCAACTCTTATCAACGAGTTACCAATTTCGGAATGCCATTCACGCTGCCCCCCAGCTACCTTGGAGGATGAACCAATCGCTCTCGGCCAAGAATTCTAACCAAGTGCCTACTTCACACTTGACCTATATCACTCGTCGGTTGTGTTGCACTCGGCAAAGTCACCTCCCTGATCCAGATAGAGACCGATCTTCAAGGGTCCCGCCCCGCCCCGCCGCGCTCCAGGAGATCTCGTATTAACCCTCGGAACGTCGCTGAGTCCGGAAGTTCGGCCGTGGTCTTGGCAAAGGGCAACCTGAACGACGCGGAATAAGTGAATGAATGAGGAAGACCACATTCAAGACTTGAGCAATGTGACCTAGATTTGATATTTTTATCAACTCGGCGACTATCACCTCTCTAGCGGAAATGCTACGGGATGAACTGGTAACGGATCCAAACCTGTGGCCAATTTAATAGGTCACGACTCGTAGATATATGATGCTGGTTAGTTTCGTGGCTTGCCAGAGCTTATCGGAGCTTATCAGGCGCGATATCTTATCTAATATGGGCCTTGAGTTAATCGGACCAATTGGCGCTCGCAGCTTGTCAGTCCCCATTGCAAGACGATCATTTCATTGTTCCACTGTGGTTAGAGACGAGTATATAAACTATTGGTGCGCACCGAGTCTGAAGGCATCACTTCCCGAGACCTTGCCGGTAATATATATGTCTGGTTTTCAACTGATAAAACAATGACTGGCCTGTCTCTACTCTATTCATATAAGAATAGAGAAAAGTATCCCCTTTTTAGACTGTATTTAGTATAGGGTAGTGCAGCGGGAAAGGATTAAATTTAAAAATTACTCCTATTAAGAAATATTTATGCTAGCAGCTTAATAAGCAAAGAGAGACTAAGGCCTAAATATCTAGATATAGTAGAAACTAAATCCATAATAGTGTATTATCCAGATGTCTTACTGTGCACGGCATCTCAAATCAGTCTTATCGATGGTAACCTCTTATCGAGATCTCGCTTATCTGGACTATCCCCAGGTTCTGACATATTTGGCATAGCGCCGACGCGGACAGTGCGTGAATCAGAAAAATACTCCGGCCTCATCTCATCTTTTGCCTGGGAAGAAGCCCGTTTCTAGGGTAAAACCGGGGTGACTGAGAGATTGATAATGCGAATTAAACACGTAGTCAATATTCTCATATTTCCGCTCACCTAGCTTGAGCCCTGGAAAGAAAAGTCTCGGTAGTCCTTGTTCAAACCTGATGGGTACGGACTGTGATCGTGCGCCAATGACGTGACTGCCTGAGGCAAACAACGCTGGTTGCACAACAGCCTTATCGCTTTCTCTTCCACTGTCAACGCCAACGCGATCCATTCTCGGCATCGACAACCCCCCAAGTTGTTTGCCGAGATGAAAGGAGGAACTACCAGAGGGACCGATACCCGCCGATCCTTGACCGTCGACTTCCCGGGCGAATCGGACCGCTAACGACGGATGGGTCGACACAAGCATCGCCGACTTGCCCGAAAACATCGATCGAAAGGACTCTAAGAAGCGCAAGACTCGTGCCCTGAAAAGAATAAAAAATACCATTGGGTCCTACCCATGGGTGTGGCTCTCCGAGTCTCTGCCCTCCAAATGGGGCTCCAGTACGTTGCAGGTGCTCGCCATCAATGGTTGTCGAACACCTCCACACTGGCCCAAACGGCGACCTGGACGATGTCGAAGCGTTTCTGTTCCAACAGACCAAGAATGGAGACGAAAACAGTCCCAGCCTTGACTTTAGGGATCTGCAGCTTGCAAAAGCCACCTTCGTCTACAAAGCGACTGCCAACAGCAAGAGACGTCTTAGGGGAGCTGAAGAGGAGATCGACCCCGGTGGGGAGCAATCGCCTAGAGCCACGAACGAGATAGAGGCTCGGGCCGACCTTACGGACGTCCACCAGAGGCTTAACAACATGGAGGCTGGCTTTAGCAAAGACTCCCAAGCCCAGCAACAGCAGCTGATGAAAGAGCGAGACGATCTCACAAAGCACGTGGACAATCTACGGCAACATGACCACTACGAGCTCTTGAAACAAATGGTCCAAGTTGGCCCTGCCGGCACGTCTTTTCTTGACAGTGTCGCGCGCAGGAAACGGACTGTCGATTCGCCAGATCCTTGGACATTTCGCAAAAGACGTCGGGCTCACTACTTCTTTAGAGAGACCTGAAGTTCATAATAGAGCCATATTTGGCTCTCCAGAGCCCGAGACGGCAGAGTAGAGGTTAAATGCCGCCTGAATCTTTGTTGGGTGAGTGATCATTGAGTCGGCGTTATGCACAGGGTTGGGCGCAAGGAAACACAGGACTTGATGAATTTATTACCAGGGTTTGGGATTGGAGTCTGTGATAAAGAAAAGAAGAGTCTATGGAGGATGAAGTACGGTCTTCGGGGTGCTTTATTTTGGCAGATATTCACTTCTTTTGTAACATTTTGCAGTGACTCTGCTGCTCTGGGTTTGCCAATTTACGAGATACCACCAAACTCGGAGACGAAACTCAAGCGTACCAAATTCCATTTCCATTTTTAGAGCATGAGCTCCTGCTGCTCTAAGCTGAGCTGCCGCTGAGCTTGCGCTGGGTCGCTAGGAGGTGGCCCACTTTCGGGATTAAAAACCATTTCAAGACCCAGATCTAGGATACTGTCAAAGAGGGCAGCCTGCAACCTGTATTCTCACGCGATTTCCCAATTAGGAAGGGAGGTTGGACCAATCAGAAGCTAGGAAATCTCTGACCAAAAGGGGTCATTGAGAGGGGCTCGTCATAGCCTCTCAACACAACACATGCATCATCAATACAATCAACATTGCACACGCCTACCAGCGACAATTAACAGTCAGATTACCTACCGCCAATTGCGACCATCTGATCAATCGGCGACCATTCGCAGACACGATGGCATCTCCCGATACAACTATCGGGAAGACCGGGAAGGTTACCCTGACTTCGCCCTCCGACTGGCTGCTATGGGCAGACCAGTTCAAATCCAAGGCGAAGCGCGCCCAACTATGGCGATATATCGATAAAACACAGGGCATAGACCCAGCGGGGACTCACCAGTCCCTCGCCGACGCGATCAGGCCGCCAGAAAGGCCTATGATCAGTCAATTCAAGAGAAAGTCCGCCTCCGGCGGACGATCGGCGAACGATGCCACAAGCCTCGCCGAACTACACTCCGAAGACCTGATGGTCTGGAACGCCCTGACGAACAACTATAACTCGGAGCGGAAAGATCACGAGCTTCTGATCAAACGGATCGACGACCTACAGGACTGGGTTCGCGATACCGTCGCTGCTGACTACCTTCGGCTCTGTTGTACGTCAGATAAGGAGCTTGACGAATGGTATCAGGCGCTCGAGGCAAGGCTCGGAATAGACCTCCTCGACCGCAAAGCTCGAGCACGCAGGCAATACGACGACGTGCTCGCGATCCCTCGCCGAAAACGCCTCTCAAATAAGAAAGAGGTAGAAGACTGGTTGATCAAATGGGATCATACACATAACGAACTATTGGAATCCGGCTTTGAGGATCCAAAGCAGGCTAGCCTATGGTTCGCCGACTATACGCAGGCGCTTAGTAATAGCTGCTTTGAGAGCTGGATCTACTCCTACCATTCATCGAATATCTCAGCCGTCAGAAATAACACCTTAACGACTGCCGAAGCCCTCCTTGACACACGGTTCTTCTTAAATAGTATATCATCTGATCAGAACCCCTTCTCTAAAGGAAAGGCACGAGGAGGAGCATTCGGCCCCTCCGCCGACGGCGCGGAGAGCATATAGAATACAGAAGAAGAACACCAAGAGCAAAGAACACAGTTCCGCGGAAGAGGCCGAGGAGGCCGCCGCGGACGGGGATCAAGATACAACACACCCCAACAGCGCATATCAAGCGAAAGATCGCAGAGCGCTAGCCGCAGCCCGAGCGCGCCGCTCAAGAGGGAACGCTCAGAAAGCGATGACCCGAAGAGACGGTGCGAGGCATGCAGCGGGTGGCATCCCCTGGCAGGATGCTTCTTTCTCTTCGAGAAGAAGAGGCCAGAATGGTGGATATCTGACCCCTCCCTAGAGGAGCAGATCAATCGCCGACTGGCTACCGATGAGGAGCTCGCTGACCGAGTGAGGAAGATACGAGCTTCAGAGGAAGACCATTGACTAGGAGGCCGGTGCCGCGGAAAGGTGGCAGCCGCCTTCCACTCCTCGCCACCGATATACGTACTAAAGGACTCGGTGATCCTTGATTCAGGAGCAACAGTATATATCTTCAACGACCTCTCGCGCTTCCATCGCCTAACGGGCGCCGCGTCGGGGGACTTCCTATGGGCAGGAACGAGCCCAGTCTATATTGACGGCTATGGATCAATTGATCTATCGGTTAAGGGGGCCGACGGGTCGCCAGTGACTCTGCGGCTCCACGACGTGGTATATTGCAAGAAGTTCGCCAGCAACCTCGTGTCATTCTCGCAGCTAAGAAAGCGCGGAATGTGGTGGGATACAAGCCCGGGCAATAACTGCCTGAGAAGAGCCGACCACCGACCTATCTGCGAGCTACAAGAGATCCACGGGCAACAGGTCCTCGAGCACCGACCGCTCACCGAAAGATCGGCGATGGCAGCGGCGGCACAGCCGAGAGAAGACCCGCCGCCGATGCCCCGTCGACGAAATATCTACACATCATACACGAAGAGGAAGCCGATCCAAGGCACGGCGGCAACGTGGCATCAACGCCTCGGTCACCCGGGGAGAGATACCCTCCGGAGGCTCGTCAACGCCTCGCGCGGCGTTCGGCTCACAGGCGACCATTTGATCAATAGCAAAGACTGCGATGCCTGTGGCCAAGGAAAGATAACGAGGCAAGTCAGGAGAGCAGAGAAAGAAGCTCTCGCCCTCGCCAAGCCGGGAGAGCGCCTTGCCCTGGACTTCCACGACTTTGAACAAGGATACAGCGGCTACACATCGGCGATGATTCTCTCGTGCCGCGCAACGGGCTATGCCTGGGACTACTACCTTGACGAGAGGACCACAGAGGTTCTCTGCCCAACGCTCCAAGACTTCCTCACGCGCATCGAAACACAATACGGCACGAAGGTCAAGGTTATTGAGACCGACAACGAGCTGCTGAAGCACTCACGGATTGATCAAATGCTCCGTGCTCGCGGAATCGTCGTCGAGCCTTCGGCTCCTAATACCCAAGCGCAGAATGGGGGTGCCGAGCGCACCGGGGCAGTAATCAAGCAGAAAGCTCGATGCATGCGAACAGGCGCCAAGCTGCCGGAGTTCCTGTGGCCTGAAATCATGACCTGTGCCACCTACCTATACAATCGAACCCCGTCAGGATCTCAGGGGTAGAAATCACCTTATGAGCGCTTCCATTCGCACTTTCGCCTCGGCGAATGCTCTCCGCTGGCTCGGCCTGACCTCTCACACTTGCGATCCTACGGGTGCAAGGCGTACGCGATGACGAGCGACGCACAGCTCGGTCAGCGGCGGCGAAGGAAGCTCTCGCCGAGGGCCTGGATCGGGTTTCTCGTCGGCTACACCTCCAGCAATACATATCGAATTTGGAACCCACTGAAAGACGAGGTATTCACTACGAGGGACGTCGTCTTCGATGAGAGCCGAAGCTTCGACGGCCGCTTAGAGCCGCTCGCCGACAAGATCAGAGAAATGGACCTAGAAGAGGTCAAGAAGAGAATTGAGCAATTGATCAATGCAAGCAGCAACCTGAAAATCACACAAGATGCTGATGAAGAAGCAGAAGAGATTAGTGAGCACCCCGACCACCGAACGAACGAGCAGCGAGCAGTCGGCGATACATACACAAAGGCATTCTTTGAGCCGCTGCCGACGCCGCCGTCGTCCCCGCCGGCTGGCTTCTTTACGGAGCTCGGCGTGGGGGGTGATGAGAGAAAGCAATTACAACCATTTGATCAATCATCGCCGAAGGTTCGGCTGACACCGCGAACATCGTGGAAAGCAGCGTTCCTAGCAGGCACAAGACCAGTAAAGAGACTAGAAGAGGACCCTTGGAAACAGCGTGCGTGGCCTGGCCAGCCCCATGACTATCCACAGGGCGAGCACCTTGGAAACTTCAACAGGAGTACACTGGCTCAAAGGGCGATAAGCCGTCGGTCCAACAGCGACGGCTCGCCGGTGAAAGAAAGCCGAGAAGTGATGATGCCTTCAGTGGGAGCACTAGATGAAGAAAGCCAGCCCCTCGCCGCGATATCTCCGAAGTTGGCACTAAAGGAAGAAAACCAACTGATCAGAAGAGCAAGCGTGCTGGGCACCCACTGGAGGAAGTTACGTCCTCTCCCCTCTCACGGTCAACTGGCATCACATCTATATAGACAGGAGTTTAAAGAGGCAGAAAGAAGCCACCTCCGAGGTCATGAACAAGCCGGCTCGTGGGCGAGAGTCCTGCGAGCCGAGGCCGCAGGGCATAAGGTCCTCGGCTGCCACTAGGTTTATACATACAAGCTCGATAAGCACGGTCGATTAATCAAATTCAAGGCGAGACTCGTGATCCGTGGCGACCAACAGGCGAAGGATTGCCGAGAAACATACGCCGCAACGCTCGCAGGTACGTCATTCAAGATCCTAATTGCAATGGC
Organism: Fusarium nematophilum; assembly: GCA_033030565.1. NCBI lineage: Eukaryota > Fungi > Ascomycota > Sordariomycetes > Hypocreales > Nectriaceae > Fusarium > Fusarium nematophilum. The sequence goes on from JAVIXY010000148.1 coordinate 88,871, forward strand.
CGCACGATTCGACCTAGAGCTACTCCAATACGACGCGGTCAACGCGTTCGTGCATGCCACGATCGACGAAGTGATCTTCATGGAGATGCCGCCGGGTTATCGGCGAAAGGGCGCGGTCCTACGGCTAAGGAAAGCGCTGTATGGGCTCCGCCGCTCTCCGCTCCTGTGGCAGCGGCACCTTGAGAAGGGCCTGCTTGCATTTGGCTTCCAACGAGTCGCCGGGGAGAACTGCTGTTGGCAGAAAGGCAAGATCACCTTCTTCTTCTACGTCGATGACTGTGTGCTGGCGTTCCGCCGAGAAGACGGCGAGGAGGCGCTCCAAATGATCAAACGGTTGCAGGAACGATACCACCTAGAGGGCGGCCAGGACCTACAATGGTTCCTCGGAATTGAGGTTATCCGCGACCGAAGCCAGAGGAAGATTTGGCTGTCACAGTCGGTGTATTGCGAAAGGGCAGCACGGCATCTCAGCGTGACAAGCCAAGGCCGAACGATCAACGATTCCTCGCCGGCACCGCCGACCCCGATGACAAAAGAAGAACTCCTGCCATACGACGATACCGCGCCTCTCAGCGAAGTCACTCAATACCAGAGGAAGGTCGGCACGATACTATACGCCGCGGTGATAACTCGGCCAGATATCGCCTTCGCTGCGAGCCGGCTTGCCCGGTTCAATCAGAACCCCGGACCAAAGCATCAGCAAGCAGCTGATCGAACGATACGATACCTCTTCGGCACCCGTCACCTATGCCTCGAATACGGAGCTAAGCCAGGAAGCGAGGCCGATACCCTAGAAGTCGCCTCGGACGCAAGCTTCGCCGATAACTCGCTAGACCGGCGCAGCTCGCAGGCATTCGCAATGAAGCTATTCAGCGGCATGATCTCTTGGAGAGCAACCAAGCAGACCACAGTCACCACATCCACCACAGAAGCAGAGCTCCTAGCGCTCTCAAATGCAGCGAAGGAAGCTCTCTTTATGAGCCACCTGATCTCTGCTCTGCAAATACGACTGCCTGATCAATTGATGCCCGCCGCAAGCATCGCGAATAACCGCCGAACGCTCCCTGCCGTGAAGATTCAATGCGATAATACCCAAACAGTCCGGCTTGTCACCACAGAGCTCGTGCAGCTGCAGACGAAGCTGCGGCACGTTGATATACATAATCACTGGCTTCGGCAAGAGGTCGCCGAAGGGCGAATCAAGGTTATCTACACGCCGTCTACGAAGATGATGGCCGACGGGCTGACGAAGAGCCTGGCGAAGGAGCAATTCAAGATATTGATTGATCAATTGAATATGAAGGATAAGAGAGACCTATTAGAGGAGAATCGTCGCCGAGAGCTCGCCGATGACGAGGCTAAATTGGAAGCCATGATGAAGAAGGAAGACGTGTGGGACATATAGATCCATGAGGCTATCGTCAGGCCTGCCGTCGCCGGCAGCCCTGAGGGGGTGTGTCAAAGAGGGCAGCCTGCAACCTGTATTCTCACGCGATTTCCCAATTAGGAAGGGAGGTTGGACCAATCAGAAGCTAGGAAATCTCTGACCAAAAGGGGTCATTGAGAGGGGCTCGTCATAGCCTCTCAACACAACACATGCATCATCAATACAATCAACATTGCACACGCCTACCAGCGACAGATACAACCCCTATCCCAGCCCCTGCTAGACTTTGCTACTTTATAAAATATAACGCTGAGTTCCTATAAGGTGTCGTAATCATCTAAGAACAAAGGATCAAAGCGGTGTTTAGTGCACCAAACTATCTCAAGGAGGCGGTGGCCGCGAAAACCTTAAAAGTGTATGAGCCGCTGATATAATCTTTTGTTAATTGGCAAACCACTTGCATGCGGTCTATAGTAGGGCTAGTACACTCGTTCTATGACCCTAATCTACGCACAATAGGGACCTCCTGCTTATGTAATATAATGCTGCTTTTAGGCAACCCATACCGGCGCACCTGGGCGCGCGATTAATATTATATAATTTCCGGCGCTCCTAGGCGCGTCAATAAGATCCGTTATATAAGCCCGAAAAAGGGGTATTATCCTATAAATTAGTATATTAATTTAACGATTAAGAACTTCTACGGCCTTAATTTAATAACTAAGAGCTTCTATAGCTTTAATTTAATAATTAATTACTT